>JAUPMG010081119.1:0-12850 GCA_031762675.1 Pachysandra terminalis | reverse complement strand
GAATGAAGGGTTTAGATGAAGACATGTGTTAGGGTTAGTTGAGATGAAAAGAGAGAATCTCATATTCTCTATGGATTTTGTTTGGTTTGGAGTCTTGGGTTTTGGCTTGGAGAACTTGGAGGAGAAGAAGATGGGGAAGAGTTTGCCTTGATAAGGAATTTTCATGGAGTTTCTTCTGTTCTTGAAGAGGTAAGTGGATATCTTCATGAACATAATTAGGCTCTCTTTAGATTTCATGCATTTTCCTTACTTTCATGTTCATGATATGTTTGGACGAATCAAATGTCTAAGATGATAAGTTAGGACTCTTTTTCATGTTTTAAACTAGATTAAATGCTTGGTGGTTAATTTTAGTTGTTTATTGGTTGGAGAATGGATTTATTTGTCTTGATCTTAAACGTTAGTTAAATGCCATGATTTAGAGATGCATCTTAATAGATTTTAACTATTAAATGTATGTTAGTAATTACCTTTTGTTATGTGTCCAAAATGGTAGAAAAACCCTTTGTTTTTTGTCTGTTCGCGATGTTCGGCGAACCCTTAGGTGCTCCGAACATGAATTCTGGGCTGAGGGCGGACTCTTCAGTACGCCGAAAGATCGCCGAGGTTGAATGTCAACCGAATGGTCGCTGAGGTAGCTTCGGTGCGCCGATTGGAACGCCGACATGGTCGCCGAATAAGCAAGTTCTGGAAACATCGCCGAATCTCAGGCGAGGTCCACCGAGGAGGTCGCCGAAGAAGATCTCGGTGCGCCGAATACTATGCTGACGACCCCGCCAAACCTATTGTTAAGGACTTCGACTTTAAGTTGATAGTCGTTGGACTTTAGTGTAATGTGTAGTTAGTTGTGTGATCTATATAACCCTATGCTGATAATGTAGATACAATTCCATGATTTGAGTAGTGTAGTGTAGAGTGATACTACGTGAATGTGTAGGAGACGCATGTTTTAACTAGATTCTAATGCACCCTATCCACAAAATAGAATGTGATCTTATTCGTATGCCATATGCACATGCCATGTTGATAGTATTGCTTTTACCTCTTAACTTAGATTAGTAAAGTGAAGTATACGAATGTGAAAGATTGACTTGGAATAGTCAAACATCTGTAATTGTTTTCCTCATAGAATCATTTCTATGCAGTGATAAAATGTGAAAGATGGACTTGGAATAGTCAACACTTTTCTGTGCCGGATAATGTTATATCCAACACACTACATATGAATGTCTAGTTAACCTTATGCAACTACTTTTCTGTGATTTTGTTTTTTTTATTGAATTGTGATATATGCTTCATGTGTGCTGTTGTGATTACACCTTGTGCACTACTATCTGAATGCTTAGTTAGTGTGCACTCACTCACATGCACACCATAACTTTTGACCATGGATTTGGTCTATGAGTAACACCCTGTCCCTGAGTCCACAGTTTCAGGACTCTTGACTTATTACATGAGAGTACTATGACCTGGGAGTCATAGTAAGTGAGGAGACTTAGATTAGGTGGTTGAGGGACTAATCATCCCAATAGACCAACGATTGTATTCTCCCATGGTGTGGGATGCATCTTAGGTATAGATCGCAAGAGACATGAGGAAAGATGATAGGTGAGAGCGCCTTATAGCGGTAAGACCCAATATCCGAATCATATTAGTGAACTCTGATCATTGATCAGTAGTGTATGGTTCTCGGAGGAAGTTCTGTGTGATGCCTTAGGATTCGTCCCTATGATCGAAAATAAGGTGAGACGATTGTTTCCTCTAGGTCGAAACCCCTAGAAACTATAGAACAATCTGCTATTCAGTCCGTTATAGGTGGTGGATTCTGTGTGAGCACCCTGGGATAGTACGATTGAGATCATATGCTGTAACCAACATTAACTGTCACTAATAAAAAATGATCTTATCTTTGGGTCATGGCCTGTCCAAAGGTGGATCGGTCTACCTGTAAAACCACATAGACAAATGTATATTAGAATGTTTGCATAGATCACATGTGGTGATAGTCATAAGGTAGGTGCATCGCATGCATTAATCAAATAATTGGCCTCGTGCATATGATTTTATTTGATTGCTGTATGGACTGTATGTATTGTGAATTGCATGTTTTCTAGGTTTGTCTTGCATATTCCTGAAGGTATCATACTTACTGGCTAGTGTAGCTTACGCTTTATAGCGACAACATTTCAAGTACGTTAAATGAAGATCGAGATGAAGACCAGGATGAAGATCTGACCGCGTATCTTATTTATTGAAGTAATGTAATAGACAGTAATTATTTTTAATATAAATTTTCATTGTATAAACGTTAATTAGATTTCATCTAATTGTGGATTTTTATATATTTATTTCTTTCAATTGTCATTCTATGAATATGAATGCATGTTTTCCCTTATAAATTTCCCTAGAAGAATTTCTAATATATACATATTTGCGACTCTGATACTTTTATTACTATAGACGTTAATCTTCTTTAAGATTTTCATTTAAGGTATATACCTAAACTATTAGTAGGAATTGATTTGAAAATACTAGACTAATTTATATTTTTGCTGCTTGTATCATAAATAACTATATTGGATGTTAATTAAGATCTTTAATATTATATAATTTGAATCTTAATATCCATTATTTATTTAGCCCATTTTGGCTAGATATCGCTTGCCACTCCCAACTTTGGTTTGGGATGAAGGTTGCGAATCCAAATTCTGAACCTCCAATGAGGAATTCGGTTTGGGTCGTGACAATAGTGCCCCCAAACCCAAACTCTCATCCGTTTTTTACATTTTAGTTTTTTAAATTACTATTGTAGGAACCTAAATAATCACCCCTATTAATTAAGATTAGAACTCAGGTTTAATTTGAAAACTAGTAAAATAAATTCACTAATTGGTGAGTTTAGAAATCACTAAACCCTCAGCCCATAATACACGTTAGGATCACCCTTAAACCCCTAAAACTAATCAGGTAAGCTAAATTAATTTAGGGAGCCAGCGTGATTAGTTAACAAAGACTTTAGCAATTAATTTAAAATTAAATGATCAGACAAGATGATAATTTCATCTTATAGCTCTAGAGACTCACCTTAAACCCATCAGGTAAAGCCTATCGGTAGTCACTTATGTGTCTAGTTGGAAAATATAGGACCGAAAACCCCGTTTTACCCCTACTACTGAACCTATTCTCAACTTGACCTCTATAGATAGAGAAAATGTGAAGCACCAGCAAATCAAAAGGGAATTGACATGTGTCAGAATCTGGCTCTATCCCGTGGTAACTAGAGAAAGTATTGTAAAGATCAGCTCCCAAGATCACACCTGACGAGCTCTACAATTCTTGGTGACCAAAACTTAGGATTTTGTCCTGCAAACCTTAACGTCCCGATGACCAAATCTTAGGATTTTGTCCTGCAAGCCTTAACGTCCCGGTGACCAAAACTTAGGATTTTGTCTTGCAAATCTTAACGTCCTGGTGACCAAAACTTAGAATTTTGTCTTACAAGCCTTAACGTCCCTTCGTGACCAAAACTGAGTATTATGTCTTGTAAGCTTTAATGCCTCTTGGTGACCAAAACTTTAGAACTTTTGGTGACTTAAGAACGCCTTGTAAAGACCAACTTACAAGAATACATCTTACAAGCTTTAACATCTCTTGGTGACCAAAACCTTAGAACTTTTGGTGACTTGAGAAGGTTTTGTAAAGACCAACTCATAAGACTACATCCTACAAACTCTAAACACTCTTGGTGACCAAAACTTTAGAACTTTTGGTGACCTAAGAAGGTCTTGTAAAGGGGGGATAGATATGAAAGGAATGGAGGGGAGTGAGGTTCACCAACCCTTTGACGTGTCATAGAATACATGTGGTGTCACGGTTTTCGATGGCAAGCGTGTAATTTATGAATACGGCTTCGGATTGGTCCACTTTAGAGGTCGGGGTAATAAATCCATGTTACACCGGGTTAATGTTTTAACACCATTAGTAACCGCCTAAGGGTGTCTTAACTTCCGTTATCTCTCCCCTGACTACCATAATTAGTACCTCATTTCTCAAGAACGGGGCTGGAGAATTTTCTTAATGGGTTAAGCTCTGAAACGTTTCTCTAACGTGTGCTTATGAATTTCTAACACCTCGATTTTTATTCTCCTAGACGGACTCAACCCGTGTAAAACGATCGTTACTTGTTTTACTCTTTGTCTTCATTCTTTTAGAGACAGGATACGGTTGCTTGTCGATTTAGGTTCCTGTCGATCAGTAATTCTACCGTTGGTGACTCTTTCACAAAAACACCCTTACATTTTGGCGACTCTACTAGGGACTTAATCTCCCACGTACTGATCATTATTAGAAGAATGCCGAGACAAAGAGGTAGACCGAAAGTTGGAGAACAAATTGGATCGTCTTCATTCCAAGCGGTCGAGGAAAGGCACAAAGAAGATCTGCCTCATGGTTTACACGAGATGCACGATGAGGAGGAGGTCGGTGAAGAGATTAGCGATTGCGACGATCAAGTAGAAAAGTTGAGACTACAAATGAACAAGATGGAAGAGGCACAGGCCAAGATGATGGAGTTGTTGCAGGTTGTGCCAATCGAGGGAGTCATGCCCCAATTCCACCAACGGAGCCATCCGTGGAGAGAGTACCAGCGGCACCCATAGCGGTACCTATCGATACTCCCTTGAGTGCGTCACAACCAAAATCGGTGAATAATAACGAGTTCATAACTCGAGATGAGATGATCGACCTCCTGAGACAACAGAAAGAAAAATCTGTTGAATTCAACATTGATACTAGGCCACCATATCCTCTAGAAATTACGAAGAAACCTTATCCTGTGGGATATGTGGTTATTCCTTTGATGCCGCAATACAACGGGCGGACAGGTAATGCAAATGAGCATGTTACTAAGTTTACGGGCGCCATGGGAGCATTTTCTGGCGATGATGAACTCAAGTTGAGAGAATTCTCTCGGTCGCTTACAGATCGTGCCTACACTTGGTATGACAACCTCCCTCATAGTTCAATCCTGAGCTGGGAGGAGATGAAGGTGGCGTTCTTAAGGAAATTTTTTATTGTCGAGAAACATCGACTCTCTCATGGATTTGGGAAAAGAGAAGCAAAGCCCTGGAGAAGGATTGGACTTGTACGTGAAACGCTTTTGCGATCTCGCCACGGATTATCGGGAAGCGACAACGGAAGAAAATCTTGTGCGAATGTGTATAGACAGGATGATGAGGGACTGTCGTCTCGTGTTGGAAAACGCAAGCATTGATACTTTTACTTATCTTTACGAATCAGCAAGGCGTACGGACGCACCATGAATCTTAAGAGTGATGTCCCGTAGAAGAGCAAGCCAAAGTCCACTCCCCAAACTATGTCAATAGAAAAGAAGAGACCTGCCAAGGAAGCGGCTGGTGAGACTGGGAGTCGGAAAAGAACTTTCACTCCTCCTCCACCCTTACCGTGCACAAACAAGGAGGCTTTACTAATCCTGAAGCAATGGGTGAAAGATGTTTAGATAGACTTACCACCACCAAAGTTTCTAGTACTAGAGGAAGACAAGAAGAAAGACAATTTCTGTCAATATCATTCTCATGTGGCTCACAAGACAGAAGAGTGTCATTCCTTGAGGAGATCGTTTCACAACAAGATTAAGAGTGGAGAACTAGAGTTGCCTAGTTCAAAGTTGGTACATGACATCCCGTTGCCCAGCCATGAGAATGCGGTTGTTAACACTTTAGTCCACAAGGATGCTATGGATAGCATAATGGAGACTGAAAAAGTTTCCCAGCCTGAGGCGACTAGTCCGGATGACGAAGACAGGGAATGCATGTACCAGTGATGGGGAACTAATGCTAAGGTGGAAAAGTTTTATAATGATATGGGATTCAACGTCCTAGCGTGAAAGGAAATGAAAAACGCCCTTGTCTATCACCACTAAGTTAGGTGAACAGTGCTTTTCTGTAAGCACATGACCTAAGAACTTTTTCCAGGAAATAGCATGGACCATCACTTTTTCCGATGACGATATACCGAAGAACTCTCCGAGTCACAATAGACCCTTGTACTTATCCTCTACCATCATTAATGTGGAAATCAAATGAGCTTTGATTGATCCAGGTTCTTCAATCAATGTCCTACCTTATAAGACCCTGCAAGCAGCAGCTATTCCCTCCAAAAGGATGGTGAAACAGCCTATGGAAGTGATTTCTTTCAACAATGAGATGTGCAAGACAATGGGCCACATCACTATTGATTTGTCTGTAGGAGCTACTTGGTCATCAGTTAAATTTCATGTTGTTTATGCTGATGTCCCTACCACATATTGCTAGGAAGATCGTGGCTCCATCGGTATAAGGCTGTACCATCCACATATCATCAATGTTTGAAGGCCCGCTGGCAAGGAAAGAAGATCAAAGTAAATGCTACAGTTGATCCTTTCGATCGAAACGAGATTCATTATGTAGAAGTTGTTTTCTTTGACGAGCTCGCGACTGATGGTGAGACTCAAGTAGCTCCTGTTCAGGGGAAGTTCTTGCCCAAGTGGGAAAATTTGGTGGCTGGAAAAGAAAAGTGTGAATCTGCACCGAAAAAGTGAAGAAAGGGAAGAGGAAAATGAAATGAAATGTGTGAGGGTGCAGCGGGAAGATGGGAGTTTCTTCTACCGCTTATGACGGCATGGGGAGTCAAGCGGAAAACAATATGCGATGACTCCAAAACAAGATGTTACAGTAGATACTCCTTCATGCCTGTATGAGGACGAGCCATGGAGTAATCCTGATGAGGCGCCCGAGGCTTCACAAGACGGATCTAAGTTCGTGGCCGAAGAAATGGAAGAAGTGGACCTTGCCAACACGGGAGGAAATCCTAAATGCATCCTCTTCAGCAAGAGGTTAAGTTTAGATGAGAGGAATGATTTGTTAACACTCTTACAAGAACACCGGGACGTCTTCGCATGGGAGTACTCAGAAATGCCAGGGTTAGACCCTAACTTGGTGGTACACAGATTGAAAGACGATTTTGGTGTTAAGCCGGTCAAGCAAGCTCCCAAGATTTTCCGACCTGACATAGAATTGAAAATTAAAGAGGAAGTATTAAAACTATTGGCAGCAGGCTCCATAAAGCCTATACAACATCCGACATGGTTAGCCAACATTGTACCAATCAAGAAGAAGAACAGCCAGATACGTTTTGATAAACAAAGTGTGCCCAAAAGATGAATTCTCCCTACCAAACATGGATGTCTTGATAGACTCAACGACGGGAAATGAGATGTTCTCATTTATGGATGGTTATAGCGGCTACAACTAGATCAAGATGACGGCTAAGGATGCCGAAAAGACAGTGTTTTGAACGCCCATCGGTAACGTCCATTTCACAGTTATGCCTTTTGGTTTAAAAAATGCAGGTGCTACTATCAAAAGGCTATGGCAACCATATTTCATGACATGATGCATAAGGAAGTGGAAGACTATGTAGACGACCTGGTGGTGAAATCTAAAGAACGAGCCCAACATGTAGACGTCCTCCGAAAAGTGTTCGAAAGGTGTCATCGCTACAATTTGAAGTTGAATCCAATGAAGTGCGCTTTCGGTGTCTCATCGGGAAAGTTTCTCGGGTTTCTTGTCCACAGTCGTGGGATTGATATTGACCGCCCAAAAGCGGAAGCAATACAAGAAATGGTCCCTCCAAAGAACTAAAAATTTTCTAAGGGAATGTATCATATTTATGGAGATTCGTTCCAGGATTAGCAAGTAAAATTCATCCGATGACTCCATTATTGAAGAAAAAGCCGAAGTTCATATGGACACAAGGATGCCAAGAGGCTTTTGACAAATTGAAACAGGATATATCTATCTCTTTCACTATGTTAGCGCCAAAGGGAAAACCATGAGATTATACCTCGCAGCATCGGAACATGTAGTCAGAGGATTACTTGCTCAAGATGATGATGAGGGAATGGGGAGGCCGGTGTACTATACTAGCCGTACTTTAAGGTGTCCTGAACTAAGATATACCAAAGCTGAGAAGAATTGCTTAGCGTTAATTCATGCGACTCAGAAGTTCCGCCATTATCTTTTAGCTCACGAGGTTGAGTTGATGACCAAGTCAAATCCCATCAGATTCTTGTTGTCTTCTCCGATACTCTTGAGAAGAATCGCCAAATGGTTACTATTGCTTTCAAAGTATTGATAAGTGTGTAACACTTGCACTTTTATACTTAATACTCATATTTGTTAGTCTTAAAGATGTATTTATGTGAATGAATTAATGCATTTATCTTGTTTTGCAAGGTTGGTGAAGATGAAAAGAATATGGACTAAAACCAAGTCAATTAAAGCCTCAATTGGATCAAGCTTCAAGGTTCTTAAGAGGAGATGATCAAAGCTCAAAACTCAAGCCAATTAATTACACATTGAAGATGGAGGAGAAATCCCAAGTAGAAGCCCAAAAGACCAAGTCAAAGATTAGCCCAGAAAAATAGAGCAGATTTCAGTATTTTGGCCATAACTCCTTAAATATAAGTTCGATTGAGGTGATTTCGGTGTTTCTAGAAATATCAAAAGTAGATCTACAACTTTGTCTCTAATAGACACATTCAAATGCCAATTGTTTCCAAGTCCAAATCGAGTCGCAAGGGGGCTGTTCTGGGCAGTCCAAAAATAAAGCCGAGATTTGGAGTTTTCTTTGGGAGAGTTCGTGCGGGATTTGTGTTCCAATCCTTTTGAGATTTGGAGTTTTCTTTGGGAGAGTTCGTGCGGAATTAATGTGCCAATCCTTTTGGGATTGATTTATCTATATATAGGGACTTTTAATTTCGTTTAGGAAGGAGGCATTAGTCCTAAGATAGATTTAATTCTTGTTCTTGGAGATTGACTGCTAGTTGGAGAAGAAGGAAGAACTGCAGGAACAACAACTATCATTGAAGATGGGATCATACTTCACACCAAAGATGAATTCCATTCTTTTTATGTGTAGCTAAATTTCCTGGAGGATATTGATGTAAACTCTTTCCTATGTTTATGGTATTAATCTCATGACTTTTTAGGTTTTTAATTTAATTGTTTGATGATTGCATAGTTAGGATGATTGTTACAAGAATCGGATTTAATGTTTATAATCAATTATTGACATGATGATTAAGATGGATTTGATTGGTCATGCCTAGGTGGACAGTTCGTGCCTATCGAAGATGGGTTATACTTGTCCCTTATGATAATGTAAATTATAATTGACAGAGTTTGATAGTTTATGCCTAGATAAGATAGCTTGTTTTTCAAACCATAGTATAGAGTAGTTTAGAGTAGTGTAGTGCGTACAACTTGTGCTAATCGAAAATAGACTATGCTTATTCCATATTATGATACCTTTTGGGTGATATTGTAGTGAGCTTGTAGCCACACAAGTCTGTTTTTAAACATTGAATTGATTTCCTAATTTCATGAGATTAACCATATTCATTAGGTTAGAGGGATCATCAATATTCTACATTTTATCTTACTGATTTAGATTCCTTTAATTTAGTTTTTAGAATTAACTTCACATATTCCTTTGATTTCTCTACTAATTTATTTAGAATTAATCTGATAAAATTGACATTCTAAACCCCTTCAGTCCCTGAGGTTCGACACCCTCAAAATAGCCCTATCCTACAAGGATTCGTCCTATTGCGAGTGGTAAATATAAATTCACACATCAAGTATGATCTAACTTGTACTACGCCCACCAAAATAAGGAGCCAAGCTGTTGTCGATTTGATGGCTACTTTTGCTAGTGATTTCTTCGTCTGTGAGGGTGATCTTGAAGACCTGTTCGAAGTAGCTTCCATTACCGATCAAGAGCCTTGGACTCTTCAATTTGATGGGTCCAATGTAAGAGGAGAGGGTGGTGTAGGCAATGTAATACTTTCACCCGACGGCAAATCTACTTCCACTGCTTATAAATTACAATTTCCTTGTTCCAATAATTCGACTGAGTATAAGGCCTTAGTTCTGGGATTATAACTCGCTAAGCAAATGGGAATAAGAAATTTGTTGGTAAATGGAGACTCCAACCTTGTGATCAAGCACATGCAGGGAGAATTTGCGGTCAAGGACTTGATAATGGCACAATATCGAACAACAGCACAAAGTCAAATTTGAGTATTTTCCTCAAACGACCAACAAACAAGCGGGCGCGTTGGCCACATTGGGAGCTCAACTCAAATTTGACGAACCTTCAAGTCACGTCGAAGTTATCAAGAAGACGGAGCCCGTCACCATCAGCGAGAAGACTTGTGTTGAAGAAGAGGAAGATTGGAGAACTTAGGTTCTCAAAGATTGACGAGACCCCCGCACATCAACTATTCATATGAAAGAAATAAAAAACTTTGTGGAATTGAGAGGAGAATTGTACCATACTTCGGCCACCGGAGTACTCAGTCGTTGTCTCGGTCCGGAGGAAGCCGCACAACGATTGCATGAGATGCATAATCAATAGTGCTTTCAGAAGGACTTCGAGGCCTTGTATTGGAGACTCCAACGAAGTGGCTATTACTGGCCAACTATGATGAGCGAGGCCAACGAGTTACAACAAAGTTGTCCAAGGTGCAATGGCGAATACAACAGAGATAGTTGCATGACGGTGACAGAAGTTGGTGAGGATTGGAGATTACCCTACATCGATTATTTATCCCTAGGTAAACTCCCAAACGACGCAGTAGAAGCAGCCAAATTAAAGAGACGTTCTAGGAGATTTTTCATAGTAGGAGACTGTCTTTATCGGCAAATCTGGGCTGGAAGACCTCTCAAATGCCTCAACCAAAAGAAAGCTGGTGACGTAATGCAAGAGATGCATTCAGGAAAGTACGGCGCTCATCAAGGTTGTCACCGTTTGCCAAATCAATTGATGCAAACAGTGTACTATTGGCCTATGCAGAGAGACACGCATGAATACACGCTCCTCATGTGGAATTGCAACACATATCTACTTTATGACCCTTCCACTCATGGAGTTTGGACCTGATCGGGCCGATCAGTCCCAACTCAAGCGGCCACATATGGATACTTACCGCGACAAAATATTATTCCAAGTGGGTGGAGGCTATTCCCATAAGGCGTGCCACAGGAGCCGCCATTAGCAATTTCATCCGAGATCATATTATCTACAGGTTTGGTATTCCTCATAGAATAATTTCGGATAATGGAACTCCATTCATCAACAAGGATGTCTGATTACTAACATAACATTACGGAATCAAGCATGTCAGATCCACTGCTTACTATCTGAAGGGGAACGGACAAGTCGAGGCTACCAATAAGACCCTTGTTAGGATCCTCAATAGCATGATACAAGATCAAGGGGGAAAATGGCATGAGAAGCTCACTACAACTCTATGGGCGTATTGTATTACAAAGCGATCCTCAACTCAGGATTCTCCTTTTGCCTTCGTCTATGGTAGCGACGCCGTCATACCAACTGAGATCAAAGTACCCTCCGCTCAGATAGCCCTAGCAGCAGCTCAAAGCGACGATGAAATGGATGAAATTGGTGGAAGAATCCAATTGGATCTCGTCGATGAGAGGAGGGCGAATGCGGAAGATAAAGCCATCATGTATCGAGCTCGTCTCTCGCGAGCATACAATAAAATGGTCCGTAGTTGTTTCAAAGAAGGAGATAAAGTTTTGAAGGCTGCCATGCACGTGCACGTCAATTTATCAACTCCTAAATTTGTTCCGAAATGGGAAGGCCCATACATCGAGCGGATATTATCTCCTAAGTCAGACCAACTGGATACCTTTGAACAATCCCATCAATGCCAATTGGATTAAATTGTATCATGAAGGTTGTTCAGATGAGAGATAAGTTTAGTATTTTGTATCTTTTTCTTAGCATTTTAACAGGTAGGTAAAAGTTTTATGTTGATAATTCCTTACTATCATGTGTAAATAGAGATCACTATGAGTGAAGAACGAAAGGATAATTCTCATTTCTAGCATAAAGTCTTTCTTTTACATTGA
Source organism: Pachysandra terminalis (assembly GCA_031762675.1). Classification (NCBI taxonomy): domain Eukaryota; kingdom Viridiplantae; phylum Streptophyta; class Magnoliopsida; order Buxales; family Buxaceae; genus Pachysandra; species Pachysandra terminalis. Next base: position 851 of record JAUPMG010081119.1, on the reverse strand, counting down.
AATCAAAAAAAAAAAAATACTGACACGATAAGACATCTCTCTCTCGTTACTACGTGACACTCCTACGCTAGTCAAAAGGAAATACAGATACTAAATCAACCAAAGATAACAGGACGGTGCATCATCCCCTCCTTCAGTCGTCACTCTCCTCTTCTTCACTAAGTTCATTGGCAGGATCTGCAGGCATCACACCAAAATACGATAGCATCTGAGCTTTGAAGACGTTCAAACCACAAGTACAGTCGAAGAAAATCCTACGACGATCGACGACGTCTTCCCTGGCCCCTATCAAGCTATATGGGTCAGCCTCGCGACGGATGGCACATGCTTCCCCCCTCATTTGAGCATGGTGAACGTCATTGGGTATCCCTTCCATTTGATGTTCCAGTACTCTTGCAAGGGTCTCCAAAGACGATGCTGCTTGGTAAGAGGGATCTGTGAACTACCCCGGGTCTGGTGGACCGCTAGATAGATCGGGTTGTTTGGAGTCGCCACCACTCATTGATGTCGGGTGTGAATGGTCACCCATGGGTTTATCAATTAATTGCAAAATATATCCAAAAATAAGATTTTACTTTGGTCTAACCAGATTGGGTAGGGAGGTTCAGTTAAGAGAGCGGGAAGGTGTTAGGCACCCCCTCTCTTCCGATTTAAACGGTTACCTGGTTTAATTCTATTTGGCCAATTTAACTAGAATCCTAATATAATAAAGGAAATTTCTAAAAGAAATAATCTAAGTACCTAAAAATAAAATATCTAAATCTCTAAATATCAAATATCCTAGGATAGAAAAAGCCTAAAAAAAAAAAACCTAAGATTAAAAAAACATCTCAAAAAAATAAAAATTAAGA
>JAUPMG010081098.1:0-12850 GCA_031762675.1 Pachysandra terminalis | reverse complement strand
GTGATGATTTTGTTTTAGATACATATCTGGTAATATATATATATATATATATATATATATATATATATATATATATATATATTTTTTTTTAGGTGATGATATGTTGTTTTGGGGATATAAATAAGCCGAGCCTGGCTCGGGTGCACTACTATTGGAGTAGGCTTAGGCTCTTTAGATAATAACAAGCTCAGGGTTGCCAAAATATGAAAGGCTCAGGCTTGGCTCGTGAAAGCCCAGTTCAGTCTAATTCTCTAAATGAGTCGTATGCCCCAAAGTCCACGATTGCATTGTGATTTACAAACCAAGCAATGGATGAGCCAAGCTCACGATCACAGTTTTTTTTTATCTATATCATTTGTTATATGGTATAGGATTATAAATGCATGATACCATATACTAATCGAGCAGAACCCACCCAAGCTCAGGTCATTCTCGTAGTGAGCTTTTTCTCCGGCTTAGGCTCAGGCTTGGCTCGTGAGTCTGATTATTAAGCTCAAGCTTAGGTCATGTGAGCCAATCTCGAGGCAGACCTGAACTAGCTCAGCTTGTTGACAGCCTTGTGTTGTCTTTATCTCATAGAACTTAAGACAATCTTCACTTCATAGCAGGAGAAAAGACTGCACAGGCTTCAAGAACGATTACAAGTACCTTTTGATGAAACTCGCCCAGATCATCAGGTATTGCCTTTTCATATTAGTCATTATTCTCTTGAACTTTGTAGAAGAAAATTAAATGCTCTTGCTTTTTGACAATTTTTCTTTATTTTTATTTTCTCCTCGTCCTTCTTAAGTGGTACTAAGGCAGGGATAATTTAACCTGAACTTATTCAGTTTCTTATCATTATGTAAAGTATAAATAACAAATCTGAAGCTTTCTTTTACAGCATTGAATCTACATAACGTATCTGTTAAAGATTGTATGTCTTCTATTTAAAAGAGTGTTGGTGGAACTGTTTGCCTCCGGTTTTTCTGTTATTTTAATTTTCTCTTGAGATTCAATTTTCAGTCTTTTAAAGCTTAGATTGGAATCAAAAGATTGAATTTGCTAAAAATTTTTTTGCTGCAATGGAAAGAGAATTCTGATGTCATAATCTATCCTATGGCTTGAATATCTAAAATGGGAATATGGACTATTGATATGAGCATGATCTTGTATATATATATTTTCACGAGGTTTCTTCGTAGGAAGCACCTGGTATTGTTAATTTGCTGTTCTGCAAATAGTATTCTTTACCATTATACTGTACATTTTTGGATGCTATGTCAGTAAGCTATTACTAAATTCCTTTCTTATTGACAGGAAGCTCTTAGAGCATTGTGGCACGCTGCCTTTCCGGATACGGATCTTAAAGGCCTGATCTCTGAGCAGTGGAAAGAAATGGGGTGGCAAGGTCCTAATCCGTCAACTGATTTTAGGTATAGTAATGCTAGTTTTCATTTCAATTCTAAGCTACTATTTATAATGCTAACACTTTTATTAGATATAGGTACGAGAGTAATCATCTCATAAATAAGTACACGCACTCAACCTATTAACCTCTTTTGCAACTTTAGTATGATGTTTCATGATTCGCAACATATATGACTTCATGGGAAAGCAGAGTGCTCTTTCATGTTTGAGAAAGGCTGTTCGAAAATACTACAAGCCAAAGGACTCATTGGTGCCGCTGTGATTGCACAACAGATAGGGAATTAAGATTACTTGTGAACAATGTGCTTGAGTACAGGAAAATTCCCAAGAACAATGAGTGATAGGGAGCTCTCACTTTCAGATGGGATTATTCAAATTTTGGGGCATTAAGTTTAATCTCTCAACAAATTTTAAGACAGACCTAATAAAAAATTTAATGAAAGAAATTCTGAAGAATCTAAGCAGGGCCCACATTATTAGCTGTAGATCTTTAATTGAAACTGCTGGACTGCTGAACTCTGGTTGCCATCCAAGCTGTATGGTACTATGGTCAACCCATAGGGATGAACCTGGATAGAAATTTGTAGCTTGCTTCATGGGAAGCCATGGTGCTATAGGGACATCAATGCAAAGAAAGTGCAATAAGGTTCACGGGTTAGCTCAACTGGCAGGCTCTCCAGCTCAGGAACTGGAGGTCCCTGGTTCGAGTCCCCGGGCTTACCTGATATATGGTCCTTGTGGGTGGGATCATTTATCCGGGGTTTATCCTGTTCCCACCAAGTGGGGTCGGGGTTCCACGTTACCCAAAAAAAATTAAAAAAATTTGGTTCTTGTTTATGATTACTATCATTTATTATATTTGATACCATCTTACCACTGTTTTCTTTGCTTAGGGGTTGTGGGTTTGTCTCGCTCGAGAATTTATTGTTTTATGCCAGGACTTATCCGGTATGCCTCCTTGTCCATTGTTCAGTTCTTGGAAAGGATCACGTAGTAGGATGATCTTTTCTGTTTATTCATTCTTTTTAATTCTCCCTTCTTTATTTTACTCATCAATAACTTTGATCTCCAATATTACCAATGCTGATATTTTACTAATTATAGTTAAAATTCAAAATGAAGGCTTCTTTTCATAGGTTATTATTCAAGCGAGATGGGAAGCGGGCCACTTGGGAATACCCTTTTGCTGTTGCAGGCATTAATGTATCATTTATGCTGATTCAGATGTTGGATCTGTCTTCAGGTTTGTAAATAGAAATAATTATTTCATATTGATCCTTGCTGTGGGTATTTGTGTATATTGCTTCTTGTTCTAAAAGTCTTCCTGTTATCAATATTTTGCAGCGAAACCAAAATGTCTCCCCGGAATGAACTTCATAAAAATCTTAGGAGGTAAAGATGATACTACTCACACTATAAATTTTTTATTTTTTTGGTGACGTGGAACCCCCGACCCCACTTAGTGGGGACAGGGTAAACCCCGGATGCATAACCCCACCCACAAAGACCATATATTAGGTAAGCCCGGGAACTCGAACCTGGGACATCCAGTTCCTGATTCAAATTACTTTATCATGATCCATATGATTCCCATTGCAGAAGATGAAGAGGCCTTTGATGTATTATATTGTATAGCATTTGAAATGATGGATGCTCAGTGGCTTGCTATGCGCGCTTCCTATATGGAGTTTAATGTACTCACTCTCTCTCTTTCTTGTTCTCTTTCTGTCGTGCATTTTCCATGCAGTCAAGGTTAACTGTTCATTGTTCTATATCTTCAGGAGGTCTTACAAGTAACGAGGACCCAGCTGGAGAGAGAACTGGCTTTAGAAGATGTTCATCGAATCCAAGATTTACCAGCTTACAACTTACTGTATCAGTAGCTAAAGCTTCTTTTTGTATCTTAACTTGGTTCAAAGCCTAAGAAGAATTCTTAATTCAGAGTCTTTTGTTCCATTTTTTGCGACCATTGTGAACATCTGAATTCACTTCAGGCATGTCTCGCCGATGGTTACGAGCCGGAAATTTGCATTTTTTGATTTTAATGGGATAAAAATATTCAAATCCATACTCGACCTATCGGATTTTAAGAAATATCCATATTCGAGATTTTCGGGTTGAATATGGGTCGAATACCAACCCATTGACAGCCCAAACACCAACTGGTGCACTGAATCCACTTGATCCGTTTTCAAATTCAAAGGGTGCTTGCTTCCGTACACGTTGGCTCCATACACAGACGTTTACAGTTTTTGCTGTCCGAACCAGAACGATCAAACAGGAGTGCTCCAAACCGGTTTCAAGGAATCTTCCTATTGCCAACTTAGTCACGTGTTCATTTGAGTTGTCAATATGTATATACTTCCAAACTTTTATTAGTCATAGCTTAGCAATTACTTGGAAAGTATTCAAAATATTTGTCGCCATTTAGAAGACACAACAGTCAACCATATACTTCAGATGTTTTGTAGATTAATACACTAATTAAATATTAATATATATATTTTTTCTTTTAAAAAGGATTTAATCAACTCTTCATTAGAAAGGAACCATGCAAAAAAAAAAAAAAAGATTACCTACTATATTAAATGGAACCATAAGATTAATTAGATGGCTAAATTTGTTAGATCAAAGTGATATTATGTGCCTAACTGTTGTTCCATAATCCCAGAGACTTATGGAGCAATGGTTAGATACTTAACATGGTGTCAGAGCAGGCACTACGTCACAGGTTCGAGTCACGGAAGAGGCGACCTTATAAGCTAGATTAAAATAACTTGGTATTATGTATGTGCATGGTGCTAAGTCATTGAATACTGATAAGTGGGTGGAACCGTCAAAGAGAAAAGGCTACCATCAGGTCAGTGTTGATAGAGTGGGCCGTCGTGGACGTTGGCTACGGAAGTGTGATGGTATCTTACATCCTAAATGTTAAGTGCTTAAACCAAATCAGTTTCCATAAGTTTGGAGCTTTTGAAGCAATGATTAGATACTTGACAAATATCTATATATATATATATATATATATCAATGGTATTAGAGTTTATTCAAAACTCCTATTTCTGCCCTTTTTCTATTCTTTATTTGAAGTTAGAAAACAAATTGGGCAAGGCATGTTAGCACTCGAGACTTAATCAGGTTTTGAATGTTTTCTTGGTAGTGCTTTGAACGATGGAGTCAAATAACTCTCATACAGTCGTACCATGGGGACAGGTTATTCTCCGAATTTCAAAATCCAAACAAGTATAATATTCTGTGTCTAATTTCAAATCAAAAACACGTTATTTTCTTCCTTGAAATCAAACTTGAAGTTCATGGAAATGGTCATTCCTATAAAGTATAAACCAAGTTTCTCTGCAATTCCCACCTATAAAAACCCCACCAAACCACCAATACTTGCATACTTCCTAACAGGATTGATAAAAGATAACAGAAATTAACACAAGATATTAACAATGCAGCGATCCTTAGTAGCCATGTCCGTCAGGCGTCACATTTCCGGCAACTACCGGGGTCGAACCCAATCGGTACTGGCTCGACCACCCTGTGACGTCTTCATTAACCATAGAGGGTCCGACACCAAGAGAACCGTGGCTGGTTTACTCTATGATCACCTCTTCAGGCTTAACCTTCGTCCATTCTTGGACAGTAAGAGCATGATGCCTGGAGATAAGTTGTTTGAGAAGATCGATTCTGCAATACGTAACTGTAAGGTTGGTATTGCAGTCTTCTCACCCAATTATTGTGAATCTCACTTCTGTCTCCATGAACTAGCTCTGCTCATGGAATCCAAGAAGAAGGTTATCCCCATCTTCTGCGACGTCAAGCCGTCGGAGCTTCGCGTCATGGATAATGGAATATTCTGTCCTGCCAAAGAGCTCGAGAGATTCAGTTGGGCTCTTGAGGAGGCTAAGTACATGGTGGGGCTTACCTTCGACACATCTAGCGGGTAAGGATCATTATTAATATTAATTTATGTTCTTAATTGAAAGTCTTTCTACTTTTAACATTCTCGTCACCTTTGCTATTTTAAAAAGCTGAACTTTTTAAAGGGAATGTACCAATCACAATCACATCCAATGCACCATTGTTCTCAGATCAAAAAGTTTTGAGGGACTTTTCACTTAAAATGAGATACTTTTAAAAAAAGTTCTTTTCTTATTGATTATAGCTAATCAAGGATTTTCTGTTTTTTGATCTTGGGATGTTCAGGGACTGGTCGGATCTCATAACAAACACTTCAGAGATCATTATGAGGAGCTTGATTGAAGCAGAAGGCATACGACGCCAAGACCGGCGCAAACATACTTCCGTCCTCTTCTAATTTGAACTACTTCTTTTTGTCGAGGATCGGTATTAAGAAATCTGAGACACGGCAAGGACTTTGGGTTCTTACTAACTCATTTTTTTGCTTCTTTGATTCATGACTCAATCGAAATGTAGAATTCTTTCATTTTTTACTTCTTTGTCTAACCAAGTGATTTACTTGTGTAAGACCAGGCCATATTGATGGCACAATAAAATTGTCAAATAATGTGAAAAATTTAGTCAAAAATTCATGATCAGTAATTACGTGGTATTTAATTTGTATGTGTTTTAAACGGTTGGCTGCAAAAATTCGAAAGTCAAAAATTCGAGATATTTTGAAAAGAAGTCGATAAATATAATAATAGTTGTCATTCTCTAAAATATAACAGACACATCAAAGCAAGTTGGCCATGATCCAATCCAAAAGGCAAAAATAAAAAATAAAAAAGTAGTTAGTCATAATGCGATACGAATGCAAATAAGAATAAGAAGGTACGAAAACATCAATGTAAATGAGAACAATGCTCAATTGGATTGTCAAGTCAAGATAAATCCCCAAACTCTCCAAGCCCCCCATGTCTTTTATTAGTATTGGTGTTAATTGCATTTTGAACTTGCTCATCCCATCCATCATCGATATCAGGGAGAAGCTCCCCAAGTTTATCCAAGTTTATAGCGATCATTGAGTCCTTTTATGATTTCACCCTTTGAACAACCCAGCAAATTATTGTTTTGAATTTTTTAAAAATTGGTAAAATATCGTATTATACTTTTTTAAGACAAAAAATCACGAATTATTCCAAATCTTTCAAAACTTCAGAAATATTATATGTATATTCCACATGCTAAACCTATTGTTATATTGAAACTGATGCTAGCAAGGCATTCAGGAAGTACTGGCAATCCATCCCACTTTTTCTTTAAAGAACGGTAGAACCTGAAGTGTATCCGTGAACATAGGCACTATTTTGCCAAATCATGCAAGTCGCTGTCTTGTGTATGCTTTACTTTATCTTTAATTTGAACAAACACTTTGGACACTTTCAAAAATGTTTATTTCTTATCTTAACTTTTTTAGTCTTATAGTTAATTTTTTTTAGGACTTTAATATGTGGATTTCATAACTCCCTCCATTAATTAATTTATGACAACTGACTTGGTCTTGTACCGTACTTGTTTTGTTTGCAAGTACGATTTCAAACATCTACGTTGGTAGACATTGATTCTGATAGTCCTTATTTTTTCAGGAACTTACAAGACATATATATATAAATATAATGGATACAAAGGAAAAGTAAAATACAAATATTAATAGTCAAACAAATGTGGTTCCCAGCCGGATAAAGTTTACGACCTTAATCTGAATGGGTATGGGTTGACGAAGACGTGACCCAGACCCGAGTTTCTTAAGTCGATGAGGCTTGGGGATCAAGCTAACGTGGTCTAAGGTCCAATCCGCTGACACCGGTCCGTCCTGACCAGGAGATGATTCGCTGAGTTGGTCTTTTTGGTCTATTCTTTCCTTCGCATTTGTCAAAATTCTATTGTAATCATAACGATGGAACGGCTTTGATAGTAGTAATGGGATGTGATTAGCATTTCTTATTTATTTATTTGTTTTTTTGATGCGAGATTGGAATGGCTTAATTAAGTGCTTAATTTTAGTTTTAACTTATAAAAGCACTTTTCTACTCGATAAGTGTACTATAGAAAGCTCACGAGTATATCTTCAAAAAATAACACTTTTACGGAGCTGCAATGTCTGATCCAACCCGCCAAACCGACTAAATGGGTTAAGATTGAACCGTTTATCAAATGGGTTGAGTTGGGTTGGGTTTGGGTTTAGGTTTTGTCAATCCGATGGTGAACGGGTTAAACCCGACCCAACCTGCCTAACATGTGTTGACCCGTTTAACCCGTTTAATGTATTTTTTTTCCTCTTTAATTTAGTATTTTACTATTTTATATTTCATAGGTTAAAATATATTTTTAATGTCAAATAATTTTTTTTACAATATTTATTAAAAATATAATGTTAAATAGGCGAAATGAATGTTATATTATTTTATTAATTTAAATAATTAATTAATTATTTAAATTTTAAACGGGTTGACGGGTTCAACCCGTTTATTGACGGGTTGGTTATTGGTCCATGTTCCTGACCCGTTAGTAAACGGGTCAAATCCGATCCAACCCATTTAATCCCTAACCCGTTTACAACCCGATCCATTGCCACCTCTACTTTTACCCACCAAATTATATTAGTAAAACTTATATAATCATACTTAACTTTATCAGATAATTCCTATCATTTTGTAGTCACAAGGGCACATAACTACGTGTTCATGACCAAACATGGTTCTTTTAAGAATAAGCAACCTTTTGCCATTGTCTATAAGTGTTTTTAAGAGTCATTTATTCAAAGGCACTTGCCCAAAACCACAAGCAGGGCCAACACAGCCTTGGTCAATCCAACTATATCCTGCTCGATCGTTTGGCTTTGCAAACCCACACTTAGAGCTACCTCCCTAGTTACGCCACAGGATCAGGTTTAATCCGTGTAAATTCTTGAAGACTAACTGTTTTATTGATAATCTTTAGGTGATTACAAAGAGAGAGATGGCACAAAAATAAATATAGAAACTAATTCATCTTAATCATTAATTAAGAATAAATTCAAACTATCTTCTAAATCAAATCTTCATCATCTCAATTTTCTCCTTGAATTACTTCTTGAGCTTCTGCCATGGGGGCCGCGAAGATGACAATAGTGTCTATTACTATCATCTACAGTTTCTGTTGTTTATTACTATCGACCGAAACAAATAGAAACAATCATCTGATGGCTTCATATTTCTGCTTCTGCTTCCAAATCTGTCTTGTTGGAGATAATAACATTCTTGTTCATGGATGAATATCTTGATGTCTCCTCCTTTCTGCTGTTGTGGGTATTGTTGGTAAGGAAATTAGTATACCACCTTGCAGAAAGCTTCGGTGTTCGCTTCAGAGTTGGGTAATCAACATGGTAAAGTCCAAATCTAATGCTATAGCCACTTAACCATTCAAAGTTGTCCATAAAGCTCCACAAAAAATAGCCCCGGACATCAGCGCCATCCCTATTAGCAACAAAACAGAATCCCTATTAAGGAAAGTATCGCTAAACTCGGAAATTTTTATTATTACCCAGATGTCCCATTCATGGAATTGAATTCTTCTAAGGAAAATAAGTTGCAGAATTCCCATTTTGAAGAAAATCAATGCAATGGAGACTTGGATTGTATCCCCCAACAAGATGTTCTATCTGAATGGTGTAGTAACCAAACCAAGTACATAGACCAAAAGCGTATGGATTTTAAGGCTGTTTTCAGATCAAAAGACTCAAATTAGAATACCTAGTTCTGATTTAGAACTGAGAGAATACAGTTTCAAGTTTTGTGTATCTAATTGCTCGCACTCTAGAGCAGCAAGGTAGCCGTTATGATATTCCACTGGCTTGATGTCATGCAGTAGCTCCGGATCATCAGGTCGATCCAATTGAAAAATCCCTGAAAAATTGGTTGATGAGCATATTTTCAAGGTACAATAGGAAAAGTACGAGAATTGGTAATCGATAAAAATGTGTTTCAAGTAGTAAAACTCACCATTTTCAGTCACAAACATAGGCTTATTGTTGTAACTTGTCTTAAGATACCCAATAACCTCCTCAAGCCCATCTGGAACTACGTAGCATGCAGGCATTGCTGTTTGTGAATACAAGAAATGGAACTTTGTTAACAAGAAAGAACGAAAAGTATAATTACATCACAGCAGTTCATGACTTCATTCACATATTACCGTAGCCGTTCACCAATCGGAACACCATTTTGTTCTCCGGTAGTGTACAAGAAACCTTCAATTGCATGGCTCCCTTTTGAACCATAAGGAGAGTGTATGCAGTCCTTGACATATAGAGTCGTGTAATGGTTGACCCCAATGAAATCAATACTCCCCTTTATCTTCATTGATTCCTCCATGGAAACCTTGGTAAGGATATTACCAAGGAAATCGCGCATCTCAGGAGGATAATCACCATGAATCAGGGGATCTAACACCCTATTCAAACAAGAAACTAGTAATGGCATTTTGTGCAAGTCAAAATACAGTCAGGGAAGGAAACGATTCAAGAACTTGAATTGGGAAAATGGCCCTTCAAATTTTTCCAAAATGCATCTCATCAATGGACTATGTAAAGGAACATATCAGTCTTACCAACCCAAGTCAAAAGCAAGACCCCTGTTCACAGCTTGACGATCCGCCTCTTCGTTACTCATAGGTTCCAACATAGGAGCATGAACAACAATCCCTAAAACAGCCTCCTTGTTTGCTCTGCAAACACAGACATTGTAGTTCTAGGAAGCTTATATCAAGGTGTTGATCGGGATCAAGCAATAATAATAATCACAGTAAAAACGAAGATCAAAACAATGCACACTGATATACGTGGTTCGACAAAACCTACATTCACGAGTGAGAAGAGTTTGCACTATGTCAAAAAAGAATTAGGGTTAGAACTTATACTCCTACTCGAAATATAGGGAAAATCCACCCCATGGAGCCCCTCAGGTTCATCTCCCTTGGATGTAGAGACTAGTGAATATGAACCACCCACTATCTCTAACAATAAGGTTATGCATACTGCCTAGAATCAGATAGATTCTGTACCCCTTTCAGTTAATTACCTGAAAGTGTTTCCGATAGATATCGGCGGCCTTGGTGTGTGACAATATTAGATTGTGCATTGCAACCAGAGACTATCTCGGAATTACCGAGAGACCAATTGCCGAATGGCACCGAACAATGCGCAGGAGGATATGTTCCTTTGATATAAGCAAATATGGTGAATAAGTTTGGTTCATTGACAGTAGTCCAGTACTTAACCCGATCGCCAAAGCTCCTAAAGCAGATTTCGGCGAAGTAGGTGAAGTCTTCTCTATAAGATCACAAATTAAAAACCACATGAAACATAATAGTTATCATTTATCAGATATAAGAAACCACATGAAACATAATTGTTAGCTCAATTCATAGGAGGAGGATTGGGCTTACAGATGACTGAGCCAAGATCCGTATCTGTCCTCGAGTTCTTGTGGAATGTCGTGATGGTTTATTGTCACGAAGGGCTCGATCCCTGCATTACACTGTTGATTAATAACAGATGATGAAGAGTGATGCCAAACTGAGAATCATTTCGGCTGTGTTTGGAACCTTAGATTTTGAAAGAAAAGAAAAGAAAATGTTGGAGAAAGCACTTTCGCCTGTTTGGTTGAAGAAGGAAAGAGTTGAGGGTAAGAGATTTGGAAAGAAAATAACTTTAAAAACTTTTCTCTTTTGGGATCAAAACCTTTTCTCCCAAAAAAAAGTTGAGATTTTGAAAGAAAATAAAAGAAAGATGGAGAGTACTCTCAAAGACTCCAACCTAACAACATACCTTATCTTTTCTTGGCAGTTAGTCAACCTTGCTGGAATATTTGAGAACTCACCAGAAAGTCATCGGAAACACTTGCCATTTTTTATTTTATTTTATTTTTTTCTTTTCAATTTATTTTTTATTTTTCTTTTCTTTTCCTATTACTTCCCACGATTTCTGGTGAGTTCTAGATTACTCCATCTTTCTTTTCTTTTCTTTCAAAATCTCTACGTTTATTTTTCGGGATCGATGAAAGGTTTTGAAGCCAAAAGAGAAATTGTTTTCTTTCAAAATCTCTATCCCAACTCTTTCCTTCTTCAACCAAACAGGAGAAAGTGCTTTCTCTAACATTTTCTTTTATTTCTCTCAATATCCAAGGTTCCAAACACAACATTCCGAAACTTCACCTTTGAGTAATAAATTGTCTATAAGGTTGTTATAGAACATGATCCCAGCAGGATTAACATCTCCTAATCTCCCTCTTATGATAGAGTTCAAAAAGATTGTTAATTTGAGTAATTGAAGAGAACTACACAGATGAATAAAATGAATGACTAAGACTAATTTTCAGCTTACTGGGTAAGACTAGCCCAAGAAAAGGAGAAACGATAAGCATTTATTCCAAGAGAATGAAACAACTCAACATCCTCCTATCATGAAGCAAGCAAGAGAGGTTTAGACCACAGAAAGAATGGTTTTTATCCAATAATGGCAAAGAACGTCTGTATCTGTTACCAAGTAGTGATGGTAATGGTCGTTGGCGACGTCAGGGTTATCTCCACTTCTTATTTTTCCTGGAATAATTTTTCACATAAGTTGTGGAATTCAAGCAATCCCATTACTTGTTTTCTGGATTTTTCAACAGAGGAATTCGAAAATCAAGAGAAATCAATGTTTCCGATTACCTGGAATGCGACTAAAATCATCCCAGTTGTTGAGGCTCTTACCACCTTCAAGAAGAGCTCCTTCAATTTGCAAACTTGAAGCAAAAGGAAATGTTAATAGGAAAGAAGAAGAAGAAGAAGAGACTGGCCAGAACTGATAAAGAACTTGCTCCGAAGAGAAACGCAGTCGGGAAGTGACTTCTGGTGATCTCGTCATGAGAGCTTTGAGCCGAAGAGAGGAGGAAGAAGGGAAGAAGGAACAAGAACAGGGTCCTAACAGTTTCCATATTTAGTTGCTCTCTGCATCCACATACAAAGGAAGATGTTTGCTGCCTACTAATATTCAAGAGAAATCAAGAGGTTTCGTTGCGCAAAGATCTTTTGGAAAAATGGCTGAAGCTGATTCAATAAGTGCAGTGGTCCTATTATTCTCCTTTCATTTATTTATTACTCAAATATCATCTTTGGCCAACCCCTAACCAAGCTTGAAGATGGGAAAAAACTGTTTTTTTTTTTTCCTGTTGTTGTTGTTATTTACACTCCCTAGCAGTTTACTTCCCTACACACATTCCTTAAATCAGATCCTTCCTACTAACTAAACTGACAATTCAGAATACCAAGTTGTTAGTGTTTCAACACAACTGCTATGAAACAAACAACTCACCAAATGAAAGGCGGTGTTTTGTTTGTTAATTCTGATGTCTGTTGCAGCATTTCATGACAAGCCAACTCATCAAGAGGGATTTTTACAGATTCAATGTCATCTTCAACAGTAGGTTGACATTAACAACTATATGTAGTT
>JAUPMG010081087.1:0-12850 GCA_031762675.1 Pachysandra terminalis | reverse complement strand
GAAAAGCATAAGCTACTACTAATTTTTCGATGATATTTTCTTATGATTTCGAAAGCAGTTCCTAATATTATATTACTGCTATAATATTAAATTTTTTCCTATTTGCATACAATCAGAAATTGTATTTATTTGTTGTTGAATGTTAATTAATAGGATGGCCACGGTGAAAACACTTTTGTGCTATTGCTACATCTATGGTGTGGTGGCATTAGACGATAGAGGAAAAGTAATGACGAATGAAGATGGGAACATTGTTTATAAAAATGGTCGTGTCAATGCACTAGCCATTTACGAGAGGACACGGTTGGAAGAATTTTTATTCGCAGTTGAGCAAAAGCTTAATGAAGGGGAAGCCTGTTAAGTACATGACCTTGATAGAAATGAGTATATTACTACCTATTTCTGATGAAGAAGATTTCAAGAATATGATAATTTTCAACGAAAGGTCAGTTAAGGTTTGTATATTCGAAGATGAGGAGCCGGTGACAAACATCATTATACCTCCCAGGTATTTAAATAGTCATACATATCTTGGTTAAATATATATATATATATATGTGTGTGTGTGTGTGTGTGTGTGTGTGTGTGTGTGAGAGAGAGAGAGAATGTTATATTAGAGTAATATATGAATGGTTAGTAGAAGCATCTAGAATAATTTACAGTTAACTTATTATGTGTAGATACCTAAAATATGAAGGCAAGACACTGGCTGAGATTTGGTCCCAAGAAACATTATGGATGACCAACTTGTAAGAATGGACAAGTGATGATGAATACTTACGGGTTGAAATATTCAAATTTTCTCAAGAAAATCAAATCTCATGGGTTCATCGTTACCTACCTATCAAGCCAGGACGACCAAGTTTCTCAAAATGCTGATCGTTACCTACCTATCAGGCTCGGACGACCAAGTTTCTCAAAATGCTGATCGTTACCTACCTATCTGGCTGGGACAACCAAGTTTCTCAAAATGCCGATCGTTACCTACCTATCTGGCTGGGACGACCAAGTTTCTCAAAATGCTGATCATTTTCGACCTATCAGGCTGGGATGACCAAGTTTCTCAAAATGCTGATCTTTACCTACCTATCAGGCTGGGACAACCAAGTTTCTCAAAATGCTGATCGTTACCTACTTATCACAGGTTGGGACGACCAAGTTTCTCAAAATGCTCATCATTACCTACCTATCAGGCTGGGACAACCAAGTCTCTCAAATGCTCATCGTCACCTAACTAGCAGGCTGGGATGACCAATTTTCTCAAGTAATCAAATTTCATGTTCAACAATACCTGATGATTAGGCTACGAGTTAAACGTCGCCTAATTTCCAAGATGGAAATCCAATGTCCTCGAACAATCAAGACGGAATGCCCAACAGTCGGGACACCCCAAGTCATGGACTTCATCGAAATCAATATGGCAACTAGTCGAAAGTGCAAAGGTACAAATACCTCGAGAGCACCTAGACACCAACTCGTCTCGATAGTGTTAAGTTTAAAAAACCTCAAGAGCACTGAGACAAACAGTCTCAAAGGTACTAAGGTTTAAAAACCTCAAAAGTATAAAGATTGGATAATCTCGATAGATTCTCAACAGGTTCCAAGATTGAGGCAATAACAACTACATCTATGATGCCGACTGTCGTCGTCCATACCGCGGAACTGCAGACGATTACACAAAGGGGGAATTAGACTTGAATGGAATGGAGGGGCGTGAGGATCACCAGCTCGTTGATATGTCATGGGTCACACATAATGTCATGAGTCACGATGGCAAATGTGTAATTCATAGATGTAGCTTCGGATTGGTTGACCAAAGAGACTGGGATAATCGTTCATATTATCCTATGTTAGAGTTTTAACACCGTTAGTAACCGCCTAACGGATTTCTAACTTCCGTTATCCTTCTCTTGACTACTATAAATAGTAGCTCATTTCCTAAAAAACGGGTTTGAGATTTTGGAGAACGAACTAAAGCTCTGACATAACTCTGAAAGTGTGCTCATGAATTTCTAGACCCGGACTCCTAATTCCCGGTTATTTGACCCGAGTTGTGCTTAATGGTTCTTTTTGTCTTAACTTCTTAATTCTTCTAAAGACGGGGTATGATCGGTAATCCACTTAGGCTTCCGTCAGTTGGTAACTACTGTTGATGGTGACTCTCTCTCAAAAAACATCCTTTACATTATGTGAAAACAAGTTCAAATATGTACAAGAGTAGTGAAAGATCTATAACTATCACAGAGTAATAAACTTAATATTAATTCATTAGATATTTTTCCAAATGCGATTACATATTATTTGTACATGTTTTTAACTTATTTAATTGAACTTCTATAGGCATGATGAAGTTGTTCAATGTGGTACATCTAATACGGATGGCACTGATGAGATTTGCACCCATCTAGACAACCATTATAGACAGTAATCCAGTATGAAAAGTTGCAGAGGAATATGTGTTGGATGGTGCTGTAACTGGAGAACGTGTAGAACTTCGTTCTGTAATGTACGAGCGTTGTATTGTTGATGATCCGTTATTTGATGGTGCAGATGCTTTTCAACAAGCATTGTACAAGATCAGCGTTACACATCATTTTCCATATAGGTGGGAGCGAAACACATCTACCTATTTGGATGCAAGATGTAAGGTTGAGAGTTCCAATTGGAGAGTAACAACTAGTCAAATAAGAGGCATACGATTTATAAAGGTTAATGAGTTTTTTAACGAACATCTTCATGACTCCGAATATCTTAGTGTTGAGCCTCTCGTAAGGACTAAATGGGTTGGTGGTATACTTGAACCCACGATAAAACAAACACTAGGGTACTTGCCACGCAAAATATGCAAAGCATTTCAAGGATACGGAATGCATATTAGCTATCAGCAGTCGTAGCATAGCAAAGACAGGACGAGGAAGAATATTGATGGTGATATTGCTGAGTCATATAGCATAATCTCGTGGATGTGTAATAGGCTTAAGGAAGTAATGCCCGGGACAGTTGCTAAATGCACATGTACTGATGAGGGTTTATTTAAGCAACTCATCATTGCATATCATAATAGCCTGCACGGATTTAGGTCTGGTTGTCGACCAATTTTATTTGTGGACGGCACGTACCTCAGCAGTACATATGGAGGGACTCTACATGAAGCTACTGCTATGCATGCAAACAACCAGATGTTTCTGATAGCATATACCGTGGTTTCTTCTGAGAACGACAATGATTGGATGTGATTTCTAGAAAATTTAAAAGCAACTTTGAATGATCCTAGAGATATTGTGATCGTATCTAATCGAAATAAATCAATTCTTCGTTGTGTACGTGTCGTGCCGTGCCGTTCCGTGTTTGGTAGTGATAACCATGCTTACTGTCTACGGCATTTAAAAGAAAATTTTAATAAGTTTCTGACTGAAAAGTTTATACGGAAGTCAGCAAAGGATCTAGCGTTTAAATTATTGCATGAACTTGCCTTAGCAAGGTTTCAAGACTTTGAAGATAAGTTGAGAGAGTTAGATGGAATTGATCCAGAATCCTCAAAATGGGTTAACGAGAACTCTCCTCATCATTGAGCCAATATTTATTTCTCAAAATGTCATTGGGATAATTTGAGTTCTAACTTTGCTGAAACCTTTAATGAATGGATTATGGAGGAGAGGAAAATACTGATCATGGCATTGATCAATAATATGTATGTGAAGTTATCAGAGATTTTGATGAGACGCCACATTGAGTTACAGAGTTGGAATCATATTGGATCGAGAATTGAAAAGGAGATAAAGAAAAATGCTGATATAGGCGTTGGATAGACTGTGAGAAGATTCACCCCTACTTCATCTGAGATTGAAATGATGCCTGGGAAGAAGGTTGGGGTTGGTTTAGCAAAACACAGTTGCACTTGTATGAAGTGGGCGATGACTGTCATTCCTTGTGAGCATGCATGTCTGGCAATGAAAGAGACTCACATTAACTTACATCCATATGTTGAACCGTGTTACCACAAGGATACCCAAGCTTGTATATACTTACAGTTAATGCAGCTTGTGCCCAATATTGATATGCCTATTGTCCATACCCCTGAACCTCCTGATCCTCAGATTGGGCTCCTCATACCAAACGCCCAACCGTTCGTCCAAAAAGGAAGCGTATTGAGTCCCAGTTTATGGACAAGAGGACTGTGTACTGCAAACGTTGTTATAAGCCCGGGTACAATTGTAAATCTTGCAAGTAGCCAATCTGAATTCATATATAGTACAAATCCAATGGTCATAGTAAGTCTTGATCTTTAGAACAAAATTTCCATTTAATCTTGATTTTAATATAAAGTAATGTGGTTTCGAGTTACTAATAAAGTTGATGATCCCCTGGACCCCCCGCCCACATACTCAGACACACACACACATCAAAAGTCTTACAATTGGGGTTGATTTTGGTACTTTTTTCTGATTTTGCTGTGGTTTGATATCGATTATCCATTTTGATTCTCTTGCTGCCTGCTCTCTTGGTTAGTGGTGTTGTTGGCTTCACATATATGTAGCTGTTGTTGCCATTACCTTGGTTTCTTGTTGTGTGCTATTTTTGTCAATGTTGCTTCTTTTTTATGGCTTGCTTGGTGTTCCTCTTGTTCATGCCTTGGGTTACTGTACTCAATTATCTGCTTCTACTATGATCTCTTTCCACTCCTGCTCGCTTGCCGTTACTGCTTTGTCTGCTTTTACTGTGCCTTGCTATCGGTTATCCTTCTTGAAGCTACTGTTGCTGCTTGCTATATTGGATGTTCGTTTGGTGCTGGTTAGTGGGGTTGTTGGTTTCTTTTCATTGCTGTGTGCTACTATGGTTTGCTTGTCAATGCTGCTACTGTTTTATTGCCTCCAATCTTATTTATGTTTCTAGTACTCTGGGAGCCGGAGATGATCTGAGTTTATTAGTTGGGTCCTTGCTTCCTTGCGTGTCTCCATGGTCTTGTTTTCAGTGTTTTGGGGTTGATGCTTGTTTTTAACATTTAGGTTATATGTGTTTGCCTTATTGGCATGTTTTTTTTTCCTTGTTTGTTTGATTCCCATTGTGGTGAAACCTTTATGAACCTTTTACTGTGCATCTCTCTGTTTATAAAATCTGGAAGTTACCTATTCCAATTGTTTTATTTTTGGCTTATTGCGCCCACTAGGTGTGCATTCCTACCCACTAGATGGTGTATCCCTGCCCACTTAGTGGTGCATTGTCACATCTCAAACTCAAGGATTCTCTTGGGATCCCTTAGTAGTCTGAAATATGACTCTCACTCTCTAAAAGAAGAGAGTGGCAGTAAGTGTCATGCTATTACCTTGAACATCATAGGACATTCAAGAAGAAAACATACAAATAACGGAATAGCATCATATAATATATTACATCAGAGTTTGAATAAAACAACAAAAGTTTAGAGTAAAATAAATTCTAGGTTCTAATCAAGTTTCTCAAAACAATTGAAACCTGAAAAGAAAGATAGTACGTCTCCAAATCCCAAAAAGAAAGAAGTATTATATTATTACATTACAGATCATAATAAAATTGATCTTCATCCTCTTAGTTCTCCTCTTACACATCGGCATCTAGAGGTTCATCTAAAGGACCTGGAAAATGGTTTGCTAGAAAGCATAAGCTATAAAAGCCAGTAAGTAAAAGCATTCAAAGCGGTCTAAGATTGATATAGGACCACGACCACTAATCAAGGATAATCCAATAAAATAACAGAAGGAGACAGATTATAATGAGAATGAATGATTCGAATCTTTGTTATATGCACGTAGTGCTCCAGATATAGATAGTGTACACCAAGGTGATATAAGCATTCAATCTAAGATGCTGTACGCTCTGTTATACCCATTAATATGAAAAGTTCCCACTTGATCGATCCGTCCTCTGAGCAAGATGTCTTATCGAACCATCCCCCAATACAGGGCCTTCTCAAGGATAAGGATATTCTATGAGCGCAGACATAGTTTTAAGGGTTTTCAACCTAGGAGGCACAATCCCCTCACTTGATTTTTGATCATGGGTAATACTTCAAGTTTCTATCACGTAGATTGCCTCAGGAAATCATGTTCATTGACAGTTAACAGAGAACTCTCTCTCTGAATATACATCCAAGCATTCATATCGTGAAATACCTTGGGAATAAGAATCGCAAACATGGGCGAGGGCATTGGGGTAGCTAATCCCTCAACTCAGCCAGTCAAAAGCCTCACTCATTACAAGATGTATTAAAACTCTCTTTCACTCATGAGTCCAACGCAAGAACTCTGAGATAGATGGAATTATTCATAGACCAAATAGAGGTCAAGAGTCAATGAAGTGCAAGTGATGAGGTGCACATTAACTATGTAATCATCATTATTGCGTACATGGTGTAATATCAAACTAATCATAACTCAACTCCCATTCATCAAGTAGCATCATTCATAAACGCAAGTAAGTGGAATGTATACATCATGATATGAAGTCATAAAGAGTAAAGTACACTAACAGTTTAATGTATTAGTCTATTATCCATGAAATTGATCTAAGCAAACAAAGGGAATATATGTGCAACAGAACAAGCTGAACAGATCACAACAGGAAGTTTCGGCGCACCGAAGGTCCTTGGTGACAATTCCAGGTTGTCAAATTTCTCAGAAAAAGTCTCGGCGCACCTCTCGGTGCACTGAAGGGTTCTAGGCGACATTTCCAGGGATTGCAAAATCCCCAGAATCCTCGGCATCCTCCTCGGTGGACCAAGTAGGTTGCCGACGGTTCCTGGAGGTCCCGGCGGACAGTTTGGCGCACCGAGATGGTCGCTGAACCTCGCGTTAGCACAGAAATGGGTTTTTCTCTCCATGCAAACATCATAGATTCAAAGGATTTCAAAACCAAACCATCAATACACTATTTCACATAGAATACAATAACTTTCATGCAATCTAAGCTTCACTAGATACAAATTTCACAAGAAAACACTCTTCATTCAATAGCGTGGAAAATCATGGAGAATCCATGAAAAGATAGTCTATGAACTCCAAATCAATCAAAGGACAATCTAAATGGGTTTACTTACAAATAAAATGAAGAAATCACCAACTTGCTCCAAGAAAAACTTCAAAGCTTCTCTTCTTCAAAAACTCTCTACAAACCCTAGTTTCTATGTTTTGCAAACAAATCCTCTCCCATGCATGGAAGAGAATGAATAGGTTAAAATATCTCTTGTGTTTCTTACATGGTGAGGTGGCACAATCAAAACCCTAGATAGTCCAACATAGAATCTCAACCATACAAGACAGAGACATGTGAGAGTTAATAGAACTCTACACGCTCTAAGTCTCTACTACTCCAAGCCCTTGAATAAAAAGCAAGACATCTAAACCTTACACATTACAAATACAAAAAGCAAAAGCATCCAAACCAATCATCAAAAGTAAAAAGATTCAGCTATGGTGTGTAACGCCCAAAGAATGTGGCGAATCACAACCAATCGCACTGTTGACTTAACCCCTTGGTTAACCCAACACAAGAAATTAAATACCATACATATTTATTAAAATAGACATATATAGTTAAATTTTTCAGGCTGCTACATCCTACCCTCAAAGATATTTCGTCCTCGAAACTTGCTTACCTTAAGTGAACAGGTGAGGATACTTGCCCCTCATATTAGCCTCAAGCTCCCACATTGCTTCATTTGTTCCGTGATTGCTCCACAAGACCTTTACTTTAGAGATGACCTTGTTCCTCAATACTTGATCCTTTCTATCCAGAATCTCCATTGGATATTCCTCGTAAGTGACATCCTCTCGAATCGTTATAGTCTGCCAATTAATCACAGCTGGGTCAGGTTGATACTTCCTCAACATAGAGATATGGAACACATCGTATACAAGATCCAACTCGGAAGGTAGTAGCACTCTATAAGCCACTTCTCCTATCCTCTCAGATATCTCGAAGCGTCCAATTGACCTCGATGCTAGCTTGCCTTTCTTGCCGAATCTGAATACTCCTTTCGTCGGTGAGACTTTGATGAACACCCAATCTTCTATCATAAATTCCAGATACCTTCTTCTTACGTCTGCATACTTCTTATGCCTGTGCTGTGCTGTAAAAAGTCTGTCTTTGATGATTATGACCTTCTCTATTGTCTCTGCTACTATCTCAGGTCCTATAGGAACATGTACATTATCCTCATTCCAACACAAAGGTGACCGACAGGGTCTTCTAAATGATCCTCCCAACTTGCCATGAAGTTCAAGATGCACGATCTCTAAAGGTCTTCTAATATCTAATTAACTTTTTCCGTTTGACCATCTGTTTGAGGATGAAAAGTAGTACTGAAATTGAGATGCGTCCCCAAAGCTTTATGCAAACTCTTCCAAAACCTTGAACTAAACTGATAGCCACGATCTGTCACAATAGTCACGGGCACTCCATGAAGTCGAATAATCTCCCTGACATAAAACTGTAACGGCCTAAACCCCCTTTTGATTATTTAATTATATTTTATTCCTTGTCGTGACTGTATCCTCTGATTTGATCGCCAATTGGATTAGATCCGACCATGCGATTATGCTTGTGATGATTTTGTGGTCCTTGTGTGATGTATAATAGTTTAACCTTTATGTCTTAAGCTAATGACATTGTGGTAATTTAAATTTTAGATGAGGTGTATGGTTTAGATTGAGTAGTTATTTTTGAATGGCTTCGATGTTAGTGGGTAAACTTTAAGGGCTAAGGTATTCTTGGATGGCCTGGATTGTGCCACTTGGTATGGGTAACTTGCATGGGAAGATTGAGAGAAAATTTCAGTGTTGGCTTTCTTTTGTTTGGGTGTTTGGTCTGGAAGCTTGGAGAAGAAGGAATCTTGCTTGTGTTGATTTTATGGTGGATTCTTGCTTGATTCTATTTAGGTAAGTATAAATTCATGAATGTAATTAGTTGAATCTTAGTTTCCTTTACATTTGCATATAATGCTTGCTTATGTTTTTAGTTGAATGTGAATGGTATGGATTTGATGTTAGATTATAGTTGTTAGTATGTTTTCTTGCTTGAAATTTACATATGTTCACCTCTAGGTGTTGGTGTCTTGAGAGACCTTGATTTCAAGAGAAAATCCCAAAGATTTTGCATATTCGTAACATTGGGTGGCCTCCTCGGCGCGCCGAACACATCGCTGAACGTTGGGCAGACTCCTCGGCGTGCCTAACAGGCCGCTGAGTATGAACACTTTGAACAAGTCACTGAGAACTAATTTGGCGCACCGAAATGGACCTCGGTGCGCCGAAGGGTTCGCCAAGAGGTCGCCGAGAAATGAGCCCTTAGTTTTGTTGCTGAATCTTAGAGAGGTTCGCCGAGACAAGTTTCGGTGCGCCAAAGGGGTCTTCAATGTGGGTTTCGGTGTGCCGAAGTCCTCGCCGAGGACCCTACCGATCCTGACTATTTAATGTAACTTTTTGACGTTGTGAGGTGATACTTATTGGCATACATTGTGATTTGAATTTATGTTTTATGCTCACATGTATGAATGATAGTAGAGATGATATCTTGAAAATCTTGAACAAGTGGAATGCTATGCGGAGTTACATGGAGATACTTGAAATGAATGCTCTAAATTATTATATTTCAGCCTATACATTACAAGATGTATGTTTAGTTAATGTGCACCACTTCACAACACTTCATGGACTCTAGACCATAGTGGTCAAAGAGTATTACCTTGTAACCTGAGACCTCACGGTTGCGTCTCAAGGATTGAAATGAGAGTGATGTGTTTCCACATCTAGGGAGGAGACTGGTGGGACCGAGTTGAGGGAGTAGCTAACCTAATACCCAAGGAGCAAAGATGGACCTCTGTAAATTAGTCAAGTGTCGTGTTTTCCTGAGGGATACCGTAGGTGGCTGCAAGTCTCAATCTACGTACCACTGATAAAAAATAAGTGGGGGGGATTGTGCCTCCTAGGTTGAAAACCCTTAAAACTATGATGTACACATAGAATAGCCCTATTCCTTGGACCGTTACTATCACAACCTGAATTCCAAGGTAAAACTTGTTGTAAGACACAAGTATAGCTCCAAATTCCAAGTCATGACTCTCACCCCCAAATCCTAACACTTCTCAAATAAATTACCCTGGGGGTGGAACCACACAAAACCAACCATAGAAACCTACAATACTAGTAGGTATGCAGCGGAAAAATAAATGCACTGAAAATATGCAAGAACTGAATTATATAACTTATACAAATCACATCATTAGAATTAAACATAATAAAGTCTGGAATTGACTTACCAAAGATATAAGTCCAATCCAGCAGATACCACATCATCACTTTGGTCCTGATACCTGAAATGTTTATGGCCAAAGGCCTGAGCTACACGGCCCAGCAAGTATAATGTGCAAAAATAAAGAAACAACAAATCCTCATAAGTTTATGCATGCCATGCAATGAATAATGCAAGGTCGGTTCATTTACAAACTATGTCATGCACATACATCATATCATCAAATATAACAAAATTTGTCCCTCAGGACACCAGAGAAATCAGTCTCTCATTGGCACTCTCACAAGAGTCCAATTAAATTCACATATCACCCTTTCATTCTCCTTTTGAAAATTCAAGTTTAGTCTGGGGTGGAGTCGTTCTGGGACCCATAATGGATAAATAGCCAAGTCATGCATGATGTTATACAATCAACTACATGAATTCTTGTAGAAATAATAATCTAACCACAGTTCATGTCAATCATAGTTTGCCAATGCTACATAATCATGTATACCAGAATCATTCAATAAAATGATGTGAGGCTCAAGGTCTTAATCTATTGCCTTGACCTCTTCTGTACATACATATATCAAGGCATCACGCTGATGCATCATGTATCCACAACGACATATCAATTACCACAACGACAAGGATAACATATCTCCTTAATGTCGAAGATAGACCTGCACTACCCACGACGACGTATCGAGGACTGGAGTATCACTACTGTGAAGCATCTCCCAGGGAATCACTACCGTGAAGCATTCCCAAAGTCCGAGGGTATCACTAGCATGAAGCATCCCTCCGTGGTAGGGGTCATAATTGCTGCCAGAACTGTCGTCCACACATTCCCACTCAAGGGCTCTTGGGTAGCTAATCCCTCACCCAAAACAACAACATTGAAAATCTTATCTCGTTACGATCAAGATCAATCATGTGTTTCCCAAGGACTTACTCTGTGGCCTTGTCCACACAATGACATTCCCAGGCTCACTAGCCAGTACTCAAATCAACGATAACATGTCTAATCACTTTCGTAGTGATAACATTTATCAGATAATAGTCATACACAAAAGCTGCTCATTACCACTCATGGATTTTCCAAGGACTTACTATATGGCCCTGAACATATGTCAACATGCCATAGGCTTATCAGCCGACATTCATGTCATGAATATATGTCAGATCATTTACTAGACATATACATATCACTATCACGTATACTATGTTTTACACATAGAAATACAATTTTCAGTGAAAATATTTATCTTACATGCTTCACTCCTTTTTAGTGTTAGCATTGTTAGAGAATTCATTATCTCATTCCTGTTCATTACGTGACATGCATAGTAGTTCAAGTTCTCTTTTCATCCTAACATTTTATGTTTGTTTAACATAATTCATTCAATGCTGTATAATAAATAATACAAGCAGGATTCAAACAATACGATGATTAAGATGTTACATATAAGGATCATCATATCACACTCAAGTTCCATACTTTAGGAACTTTTGATCAATTCCTGATCCACACCTTATTCCCACATGGGTAAGCTTAATCTCAGCTTTCCTTGATCACACACAAACCTCATCTAATATAATGGAGATGAGAATACAAGTCATCATGTATCAATTCTGGTCCCAATACTTGAGGAACCTTACCTCAAACACTCAATATCACATAATTATCTTTCACTAGTTAAATGATTCTAATTAGGTTTCTATGAATATACCTGACTCAGATCAAATCTCACTGTAGTCTTATCTAACCTTCTACTATACAATTCATCATTTCATCTCATGAATTAATCAGTTTGCATCTTTTCTGATTTCTCATACTTTTGGAATTTCCTCATTCCTTTGCTATGTAACTCCAATATCTATCAATTTAGCTTATCTAACTCATCTTAAGTTAGAAAATCCATAAAACCATCTAATTCATTCATATATACCTCAGTATATCTAAGTCTAGATATATGATCACATAAGTCTCCAATGATTTTCATCCTTAACTCATAAGGGCAAAATAGTTATTTTAATTATTGACTATCAAAACATCCTCCCCTTACAACCACACTCCCCATCATTCATTTATTTTCCAGTTTGTTTCTCATTCGAAATCATAATTAACACACTGTTCTGAAAAATAATAGTCGATCGATCGGGATTTATGTCTCGATCGATCGCCGCTCGATCGTTCGGAATACTATTGGCAATCGTTCGGCTACCGATCGATCGGTTCTGGATGATCGATCGATCGGTTCTAGACGGCCGATCGATCGACACTTTAGAAATGTGACTTTCAGTTTCTGCAGTCAAAGTTTTATCAAAATACATTCATAAGCCAATACAATGCATACTATGAACATAATAACATAATCCATTCAAAACACTTCTATTTACCATCAAATTCATCAATCTAAACCTCATTTTGTACCCTTTTTTATCTTGATTTTATCTGAATCCAACCAAACTAACTCATCCTTAACACCAATTGAAAACAAGATCAAACCAAAAATACATGTTTTGGCATGAATTTCTCTTTCAAAATACATGGTTTACTCTTATCATGAGTTTAACTACC
>JAUPMG010081076.1:0-12851 GCA_031762675.1 Pachysandra terminalis | reverse complement strand
AGGAGTGTGTCTAATTGGTTAGCACATGCTAAGGGCAACAAGTAGGTTTCAGTCATTGCTGGTTCTCAACCCTAGACCCTACTTGATCCCATCATAGAGCACCATTAAGCTCGAACCAAAAAGACATCCAAACCCTCAAACTGTCTCACACTATGTTCTATCTCTGCACAATTGCGATTGATCTCATATTTGCGATCGATCACATATTTGCGATTGATCTCATATCTGCGATCGATCACAGTGTTACAGACAATAACACAAAATGTACGGTCTGCTCTGTTTTCTGGGTTCAAATATTCAATATACTCTCACAAAATATATCTAAGACTTCTAGTATTAAATCCCATCCAATCCAGTACCATAACCATGTTGTAAACATGATTAAGAATCTAAATCATGCAAGGCATAATCGCGGGCATAACAATATAATTTTTATGGAAATCAAATGTGATCATAAAACTATATGATGCTAGGCATAAAACATATAAATTCTCATGATTCAATCAGTTCATAAACGAATAAACTTCGAAATTATGAAATCCATGTTATCTAATACTTGTAGAACAGATTCGCATGGAATATATCAAGATTTCTGGAAAGTACATGGTTCGATCAATGTAAATCAATAAATCATGTTTTTCAATCACAAAACAACCTATATGTCATCCATAATGACAGAAATCAACCGGATACGCTACTTACTTGCTTTCCGATAATGCGCTAACGAGAAATACGGTGTAAGCACTTCTCCTTCCCTTCTTCTCTACTAATCTGAAATCAAGAATTTCAGATTCAAAAACTCTCTCAAGACTCATTTCTCTCTCAAGCTCTAATTTCAGATTCAAAAACTACAACAGTCGTTGCATCCTAATGAAGGAAGAGATGGAAGGGGTAAGAGAAATGGGGATGCATTTCCCCACTTTCTCTACCACTTCTCCACGTCCAAGCCACAACCAAAGACTAGTTCAACGTTCTCTGTTGTGCGTTCAACAGTTGGGAAGAAAAGTCATTTGTTTACAATATTAACCCAAAGAGAAGGGCTAATATCGTAAAGGTCCACATTACTACGGGTTTAATTACAAAAGCACCCAAGCACCAAATTAAATTCTCTAACCTTATAAACATATCAAAATAAATTAATTAAAAATAAAAAAAATAAAGGGAAAATTTAATTAAGAAGTTTAGGTCATTACAACCTACTCTCCTTAAAAGAATTTCGACCTCGAAATTACGCACATTAGTTCGAGAACAGATGTGGATAGCATTCTCGAATCTCGGATTCCAGCTCCCATGAAGCTTCAAATTTGTCATGATGACTCCACTGAATCTTCACCAAAGGAATAGTCTTGGTCCTCAAGACTTGTTCCTTCCTATCCATAACTCACATCGGCTGCTCCACATAGGACACGTCCTCACGTAGCTGCAACTGACTCCAATCAACAACATGCAATGGGTCGGACTCATACTTCCGCAGTAATGACACGTGGAACGCGTCATGAATAGTAGAGAGCTACGTAGGTAGAGCTACCCTATACGCCACACGTATAGGCCTTCTGCAAACTCTCCCAGTTAGGCCTTCTGCAAACTCTCCCATTTCTCGAACATACAGTCTAGCGATCTCCTTCGTTGTGGCTGAAGTCCTAACTGGCAAGAAATGGGCGGACTTGGTGAGTCTATAAATTATCACCCAAATCGAGTCCAGTGTACCCTTGGTCTTCAGCAAACCCACTACGAAGTCCATAGTGATGTGCTCCCACTTCCACTCAGATATAATCAGAGGCTGCAACAATCCAGCTGATCTTTGGTGCTCGGCCTTTATCTGCTGGCAAGTGAGGCATCTCGTTACAAACTGAGCTATCTCCCTCTTCATACCCGGTCACCAAAAGGTCGACCTCAGATCACGGTACATCTTCGTGCTCCCCGGGTGTACTGAATACCGTGAACTATGTGAATTCACCAGAATCTCTCTCCTAATCTACTGGTCATCTGGCACACATAGTCTACCCTGATATCTGATCAACCAATCTGTGTGTATAGTCCACTCCGGTTTCCTGTTATCTGTAGCTAGCGACTGTAACTCCTAATCTGATCTCTAACTAGCCGCAATACGAAGCTCCAATGAAGGTTTGGCAACAATACTGAATAGAATACCTCCTCTGAGCTGATCCACTGGTCAAACTCTCAAATATGCTAAGGTACGATCCAGGCTCCACTCCTGCTGCATCAACTGAGCTAACACTCCTCGAGGTCTACGGCTCAAAGCGTTAGCAACAACATTCGCCTTCCCAGGATGATAGTTGAGCATCGAAACGTAGTCATTCAACAACTCAATCCACCTCCTCTGGCACATGTTGAGGTCCTTCTGCGTGAATATGTATTTCAGACTTTTGTGGTTCAAAAATAACTCAAAATCCTCACCATACAAATAGTGTTGTTATAACTTCAGGGCAAAGATGATTGCGGCCAACCCAAGATCATGCGTAGGGTAGTTACGCTCATGAGTCTTAAGTCTTCGCGATGCGTATGCCACAACTCTCCTGTCCTACATGAGAACCGCTCACAATCCCTGTAGGGATGCATCTGTATACACCTCCAACTTCTGGCCACTAACCGGTATGACAAGAATTGGAGCTGTAGTTAGTCTCTTCTTCAACTCCTCAAATGCTACCTCACATAGATCAGTCCAATCGAATCTCACATCATTCCTGGTCAGTCGGGTCAAAGGTGCACCTATAGTGGAAAACCTCTCGATAAACGTCCGGTAGTAACCCGTTAGACCACGGAAGCTCCTGACCTCTTATGCATTCTTCGGTCGCTCCCAACCTAGAACTGCATCCACCTTCGACGTGTCCACGGAGATACCACTTCTGGAAACCACATGACCCAGAAATTTCACCTCATCTCTCCAGAAGTCGCACTTCTCAAGCTTGGCATACAGCTGGTGCTCAAATATGGTCTGTAACACTATCCGGAGGTTCTCATCATGTTGCTCTCTAGACCTCGAATAGACCAGGATGTCGTATACGAAGATAACGACAAACTGGTCTAAGTAACGTCTGAACACACGATGCATCAGACCCATGAATGCCGTCGGCGCATTCATCAACCCGAATGGCATCACTACAGACTCGTAATGCCCATAATGAGTGCGAAAGGCCGTCTTCTGGATATCCTCGTCCTTGATCCTCCGCTGATGGTACCCCGATCTTAGATCGATCTTGGAGAAATACTAAGCGCCGCTCAACTGGTCGAACAGATAATCAATCCTGGGCAGAGGGTACTTGTTCTTCACTGTGACCCGATTCAACTGCCTGTAATCCACACAGAGGCGAAGTGATCCGTCCTTCTTCTTGACAAAAAGCACCGGTGCACCCCACAGAGACGTACTTGACCTGATGAAACCAAACAAACTCAATCGGTCTAACTGCTCCTTCAACTCGCGTAAATCTGTCGGAGCCATCTGATAGGTCACAAGTGAAATAGGAGAGGTGCCAGGCAACAAATCTATGCAGAAGTCAACATCTCTCTTAGGAGGAAATCCTGGAATCTCCTGGAAAACAACATCGAACTCTCAGACTGTGGGGATATCCCTCAAGGACAGTTGCTGTCCCCCATCCGCTACACCCAAGAACTCAGTCTGAAACTATCCTTCTCGGTCCAGAGAAAAGTGAGTTGCCTACCCCCAAGGAGATCAAGAACAACTGTCTTCTCGAAGCAATCAACCCTGGCATGATAGGCAGCAAGACAGTCTATACCGAAGATCACGTCGAAGTTTACCATGTCTATAACAATAAGGTCGGCCTCCAGGTTCAAATCTCCCACTCTAACCACACAGGCGAGACATACCCGGTGTAGAGGAGCTATACATCCTTCTGGGTTAACCACATGCAAAGGAGTCTCTAATACAGTAGGTTATAGACCCAAGAACAACATGAATGAACTAGAAATAAACGAACGCGACGCACCAGAATCAAATAGCACATGTGCAGGGGTATGAAATAGGGGTAGTGTACCTTCAACAACCGCGTTAGATGCACGGTCATCTCTGGGAGCTGATGAAGTAATAGCCATAACATTGGCTCTGCCGGCCTGTGCCTGCTGAGGAGGTGCCTGCATACTATCTGTCCTCGCCACCGATCGGCAATTCAGCTCTATGTAAACTGGCCTCCCGCAATTATAACAAACTCGTCGGTCACGCTGGGCATACTACTGCTGCTGAGACTAAAGAGGCTGCCTCTATGTATCCCGAGTAGCTGGGATATCTGTGTTAGCAGGTGGAGTCCTAGCATGTCTGTCGTTCCTCAGACGACGGTCTGAGCCCTGACCCTAATGGTACGGTTGGTGACGGTTGTCCCTGTTCTGCCTCAACTTGTTGTTCCTCTGCTCTACGGTTTAGTCCAGGTCTCTCTCAACGTAACGTGCACATTCCAAGACACTAGCATATATCTTGATCCTCTGAGGTACCACCTTGGATCGTACGGCAGTCCTCAGACCCTCCTCGAACTTAGTGGCTTTGTCCGCTTCATTCGCCACCATGTTTGGAGCATACCTCGACATCATGGCAAACCAAGCCTCGTACTGAGCCACGGTGTGAGAACCCTGCTCGAGTCTTATGAAATCCAGAGCCATTTGTTGGCTATAGCTAGACGGCAGATAAATGTCTAATAACTGCTCATGGAATGACTCCCATGACATGGTCCCATTGATGGTCCGCTCTACCATCTCCCACCAATGCAAGGCCTCCCCCTTTAGCATGAAGGTGGCTAGTGGTAGACGCTAGTCGTCTGGGCATCCCATAGTATGGAAGATCCGCTCAACATCCATGAGCCTGTCCTGAGCCTCACTCGGCTCCCCCAAACCTCCATACGTGGGCGGTGACAATTTCTTGAACCGCTCCAACCACGCAATAGGAGCTGCTACAATCTGCCTCTCCTCCCTCCACTGCATTTGATCCCCCTAGATTGCTGCAATATCTCCTAGGATCTGGTAGATGCCGGAGAACTGCGGGTCAGTGTCCGCTCTAGTACCAGAGGATGAAGCCTCTCCTACTGCAGATCTCCCCCTTCTTCCAGCCGTCTAAAATTCCTCATGAAAATCATTAGATCTCTAGTGTCACTCATTTTATTCTAATGTTTGCATGCATAATTGTTCACATAAAACAATCAACAAACAACCTAAATTTGATTTCTATGTTTCTCCATCCTAACTTCTGGTTTCTAAGTGACTCCTAAGTTCTCTAGTTCCATAATAAACATATTAGTTTTAAAACCTTAGGCTCTGATACGAATCTGTCACGCCCCGGATCCCGTAACACGGATTCCTAGGTGGGCTGGCACGGATCACGAGGCATAACCTTTGGGATCCATTTCTGGACCGCGGATTTTCCATATCATTACCAAAAGTAAAAGGAGATAAAAATAGCATATTTCATTAGAGTTGCAGAAGATAAATACAAGATCCAATAAATAAAAGAAATGGCTTCAGCAAGGCCTTACTTCATTAAACCAAATAAACATAGTTCCAACTCAGTTATAACAACATGAAGTAAATAAATGAACAGAAAGAAACTGCAGCGTCCAGTTATCTCAAAACCGACATGCAACATGAAAGTTGCGTGAGTTTGGAATACTTAGCAAGCATGATCCAGTCATCCTCCACATCATCATGTATGAACAAAAATCCACGATAAAACAATAATAATGACAGGAATAGATAGTAGATATTATGACGTGGATATAATGCAAGGATGAACAATCAAATGATCTAATGTGTGCTCAAGCAAGGAATGCAATGAAATGTGGTTTATGCCTATGTTTACATGATACGCTAAGTGTCCCTCATTGCAGATTCCACAAGGTTTCGGAATCAATGTTCGAAGAACATCCGGTAGTCCCATCTCCGATTCGGGCACTAACCCATTGTTCGAAATCCACCATATGTTGATTTTAGAGTGTACAATACTCAAGGTCCAACCGACCTTATAAACCAACTATGATTCATAACTTATTTCAGAGGCCTTTAACCTAGAAGATTAGGCAACCTATTATTTCCCGCCAACCGGGCAAACTTAACATTTCATATGAACACAGTATGAATGTACTATCCTATGGAATATGGATGATAGATTCTTTTAGAAGCTATACACGCGCCCATACACGTGAATAATATATTGGAACCCATCATTCACCTTCCTATAATGCAAGTTACAAGTAAACATAAATAAGGCTCACCATTTCCTTCTTAAGTGTAGACCGATTAAGGAGTGTGTCTAATTGGTTAGCACATGCTAAGGGCAACAAGTAGGTTTCAGTCATTGCTGGTTCTCAACCCTAGACCCTACTTGATCCCATCATAGAGCACCATTAAGCCCGAACCAAAAAGACATCCAAACCCTCACACTGTCTCACACTAGGTTCTATCTCTACACAATTGCGATTGATCTCATTTTGCGATCGATCACAGTGTTACAGAAAGTAACACAGAAGTTACGGTCTGCTATGTTTTCTGGGTTCAAATACTCAGTATACTCTCACAGAATATATTTAAGACTTCTAGTATTAAATCCCATCCAATCCAATACCATAACCATGTTGTAAACATGATTAAGAGTCTAAATCATGTAAGGCATAATTGCAGGCGTAACAGTATAATTTTTCTGGAAATAAAATGTGATCATAAAACTATACGATGCTAGGCATAGAACATATAAATTCTCATGATTCAATCAGTTCATAAACGAATAAACATCGAAACTTTGAAATCCGTGTTATAATACTTGTAGAACAGATTCACATGGATTATATCAATATTTCCGAAAAGTACATGGTTCGATCATTGTAAATCAGTAAATCATGGTTTTCAAACACAGAACAACCTATATGTCATTCATAATGACAGAAATCAACCGGATAAGCTAGTTACTTGTTTTTCGGCAATGCGCTAACGAGAAATACGGTATAAGCACTTCTCCTTCCCTTCTTCTTTACTAATCTGAAATCAAGAATTTCATATTCAAAAACTCTCTCAAGACTCATTTCTCTCTCAAGCTCCAATTTCAATTTCAAAAACTACAACAGTCGTTGCATCCTAATGAGGGAAGAAATGGAAGGGGTTAGAGAAATGGGGATGAATCTCCCCACTTTCTCTCCCACTTCTCCACGTCCAAGCCACGACCAAAGACTTGTTCAACGTTCTCTGATGTGCGTTCAACAGTTGGGAAGAAAAGTCATTTTTTTACAATACTAACCCCAAAGAGAAGGGCTAATATCGTAAAGGTCCACATTACTAAGGGTTTAATTACGAAAGCACCCAAGCACCAATTTAAATTGTCTAACCTTATAAACATATCAAAATTAATTAATTAAAAATAAAAAATAAGGGAAAATTTAATTAAGAAGTTTAGGTCATATGCTACATCAGTTGGTCGAAAGCGTATTGGTGCTTATTTTCCCATTTGAATTCTTTGCCATCTTTGAGCTTCAGAAAATAAGCAATGGTAGTGATCTTCTCGGCCAATTTAGAGATGAAATGTCTTGTGAAGTTTACTTTATCGGCCAGCCTTTGTAGCTGCTTCTTGGTCTCAGGTGGCTTAGATTCAATGATCTATCGTGCCTTGTTTTGGTCAACCTCTATGCCTCTTTCATGCACCAGAAATCCCAAGAAGTTACCAGCCAAGATTTTTAAGGCACATTTAAGGGATTCATCTTCAGCTGATGACTCCTTATTCGTTCGAATATTCTTCTCTTGTCGGCCATGTGTTCTTTGTTTGTCTTTGACTTGATTACCAGGTAATCAATTTAGACTTTGAGGAATCTCCCTATCATGTCCTGAAAGATGATATTCAATGGCTCTCTAATAGGTTGCACCAGTGTTCTTCAAGCTAAAAGGCATGACCGTCTAAGCAAAAGTGCCTATGGAACCTGGATATCTTAAGGCAGTCTTGATCACATCTTCCTTTGCAATGTGGATCTAATTCTTTCTTGAATGGCCATCCATGAATGACAAAAATTCATGGCCGACCACTTGATCAACCCAAAGATCGACCACTAGCACCACGTACTCGTCTTTGGGTGTGGCTGTGTTGAGGTTTCTGAAGTTGATTCACGGCCTCAAATTCCCATTCTTCTTCATGGTCGTTACTACGTTAGATAGCCATTCAGCATATCTAATCGATCAGATGAAGCCTGCTCTAAGATGTTTCTCTACTTCGTCTTCGATGATGGCTGCTTGAATGTCCTAAAGCCTTCCGTAATTGGAAGCATATGTTCAATCAACACACGGCTTAGGCCAAGCATCTCATGGTAATCCCAAGCAAAGTAGTCTGAGAATTCTTTGAGACAGACACCAATTTCATCTTGTAGACTTCATCTAGACGATCACTGTTGAATATTGCATGATGGTTCTTTTCATCTCCAAAGTTGATCTCGACTAAAGAATCTTCAAATTGGTTTTGAGAACGTCCATCTTGGCTGGTGTGGCCACCCAGCGTAATTTTGTCTTCATGGGATGCAATGCATTCGCCCACATATTCGACCTTCTCGGTTGAATTCACCTCCATGAGGCCTTTCTCAACCATGTAAAGAAACACCTTCTGAATAGTGGCCTTGATCACAATTGACCTCTCATCGAAGATGGTCTGTTCAGTCATTAGAGAACCTCTTCAATGATGTACTTCGGGCTGAATTTAGTGGCAGAAGTGTCAAAGGTTATGGCTAGCTAGCCTTGGCAGGGTGGTTATACCATTCGGCTGTCCATACTTGTTTCTCCCAATAAACTTGACTGGCCGATCTACTCCCCATAGAAAGCTTCTTCGTTATGTTTGAATCGTCTAGGAATGGTCTATCGTCTACTCGGATAACTTCCACCTTTTCTCCATTTCAAAATATAAGTACTTGATGTAGTGAAGAAGGTACACACCAGTTGGAGTGTATCAAGTCTCTCCCAAGAAAAGCATTGTATCTTGACACTTCTTCCACCATGAAGAAGGCTGATGTGACCTTCTTAGGACTAATCATCAGTTCGATCAGAAACACTCCCTTTGTGGTTGAGATCCCTCCTGCAAAATTAGTAACAATTACTTCATTTGGAATGAGAACTCTTTTTGTTTTCCCCATGATCTTCATGATCCTTATGGAGAGGATATTGATGGTCTCCCCAATAACAACTATGACTCTAGTCATGGGCATGCCGTCCATATGGACAGAAATATAAGGGGATCCAAGGTGTCGAGTCATTTTGAGAGGATGTTTCTCAAAAATCACCCTCTCAGTCGTTGATTCATCCCCTAAAAAGTTTCAAACCTTAGTGGCCATTTTTACCTTTCTGGTGTCCTGTTGAAGGATTTCTAGATTGATGTAGGTTGCAACTGTACCATCAGTCGTGTCGGCCATCTATGGCTCAGCATGTCGAGTCTGGAACTCTGATGGCAACATGAAGGTCATGCTTCTTTCCACATTGACTGAGGGAAGGGATCCAAAGGAGATGCTTTGATTTTGGCCGAGCTAGTGTTCTCCTCCCCAAATGTCATGTCCACCTATTGACCATATTCGGCCATTAGTTCCTCCAACAGGAGGATGGACTGGTCGTCCTCCTATGAGTCTCGATCAAGGGATGGTGAAGACGAAGGCGCCTTTTCTTGACCTCAACCTTCCTATTTGTGATCCCTGATACTGGTCAGCCAGGGAAATATTTGACCTTAACCCCAGCTGTTAATGATTGCTCCACCTTGAGTCCTCTAACCATGGCATGTTGATGTTTTCAGCGTTGTCTTTGACCACTTATCTTTTTGAAGCACCAATGTCCATCTTCTTCCTCATGCTCGAGGATTCCTTGCTGGCTTGAGGGGCCTCGAAGGTTGGCCGTAGCATGTTAATGGAAACGGCCAAAGGGAATGGATCACTATCGATCCACATAACCTCTTTTCCTTTATCACAAAACTTCATCATCCCCTTGTCGATGTTATCCTACACAACATTTCAAAAGGAAAAATAGTTAACGGTCGAATGGGACCTCATTCCATGTCATTTACAATGGTCAGTATTCTTAAGTTCATTTGACGATGGTATTTTATGGCTATTAGCCAATTTTACAAATTTTTCCTTGAATTATCATCAATCATCAAGAAGTCAAATGAATAATGTCTATCTGATCAAATGGTCTTCTCTTCATGTCCTATGAAGGGACTGAGTTGGGATCTCTCCTTTTTAAGGCCGAACATTCAAAAGGCTTATTGCTTATGATTTTGGTCAAGCCTCACTTATAATTGGGATCTTGGTAGCAGGTACCATATGAGGATGCCTTCCTTTGGCTCTCTTCTTTCAAAATCCATTCGTACTTGGTCATCCTGATCGACAGTTCAAACAGGTCTTCAAACTCCATACCTTCAAAATTCTTTCGAAGTTCAATATTCAGACCGTTTTGTGCAAGTTTCCTAAATTTTCTCTTAGGTAAGGACATCCTACGCCTGTTCCTAACCCTTTTGAAATGTGCGATGTATTTGGCGACCATTTATTTTGGTAATTATCTCATTCGAGCTAAATCATCCATAGAGACTTCAAGTTTAGTCCTGTAGAACTGTGTATGGAACTTCTCCATCTTGGCCTAGTGTTGAACCGAATGTGGGGGAAGAGTGATGTACCAAGTTAAAGAGTGGTCAATCATTGAGTTACCGAAATACGTCAGAAGGTAATAGTCATTAGAGGAGGCTTCTCCACACTAAACTGTGAATCAGCCAACATTTTCGATGGTCGATTGACCATCTTCCCCTGAAAACAGAGAAACTCAGATTTTATATCCCCTAGGAACTCGTACATGTTATCAACCAAATCAGGGTAGGGTTTGTGGTATGAAAGTCAAGATAACTGTCTTGGATTGCAAATCCCCATAGCCTCCTAGACGAAATGCTAAATACGGTCACCGTCAATGTCCTTGACACCTTGACCGATAGGATGACTTTCTTCTGGTAGTGGTCCTAAGTCAGGGTTCACTGGGCCAAGTATGTCTTGGTAAGTTATACTAGGTTCCCATACTGGGTTCTGATAAACCTGTAGATTCCACGTGGGAGTCGGTCATTGCCCTTAGATTGGGCAACATTGTTTACAGTTAGAGGAGGTTTCGACCGACCGTTTCTCCTTGGATTAGTGGGCTCTTTATCGTCCTTGTGTGGGAGGACGGTATCTTTTCTTACTTGCCCCCCAGTGTCTGATAAAACACGAGCAAGGAGCATTGGAACAACTTGTGGCTACTCCTTTGGCATTCAGAAGTCATGCGGCTGAGCTCTGTTCTCATATCAACATTCATCGATTAGAATTGAGTTTCCAATGGTTGGTCGAGTATCACATCCCAAAACCTAGGGTATGCTCCATGGGCGCATGGGCATAGTCCTAGATTCCAAGTGTGACTCTCACCCCTCCTCTACACTCTACTAAGGGATGGCTCACCCAAAAAACCCACCTTACCAGAAGGATTGTAGATACCGGATCGACGATCAGTCTGGCCAATCGACTTGACTAATGACTAAATATAAAATATAAATAATAATATATACTTAATAATAACTTAGAGAATAATTAACAATTAAAATAAATAAAAGAAAACCCTTAATTGTACTTTTGAGCAGTTCAGACTGTTTAACTTTTCAGGATATTACAATCTCCCCCCCTCAAAAGGATTTCGCCCCCGAAATCAACTCACCTTACCAGAAGGATTGTAGATACCGGGTTCACACTTACTCTCAGAGATCGCAAGCTATCTTGGAGCTTTTGAAATCTTAGAATACGACAATTGCCTCGACTACTAGCTGTTATAACCAAATTTCATTCGGCTTGGAACAAACCAACACGTCGACTAAGATTTTTAGGAAGTTGCATACATAGGATCCGAAGACTCTGTGTATTATACTCACAAATACAACTGGAGTCTTAGTCATACCGAAAGGTATCACTGCTAATTCAAAGTGTTCAGACGCATCATAAATGCTGCCTCTGGGACATTCTTCTTAAGACTCGCAATTTGTGGCATCTCTACTTGAGACTCACCTCATGAATAAATATACAACACTCCTTGCATCTGACCGATGGGGTCATCAATGCATGGAAGAGGATACCTATCCTTACTGGTGATACGGCTTACTCTCCTATAACTTATACAAAGCCTGAACAACTCGTTCTTCTTTCTCACAAACAAAACAGGTGCTCCCCAAGGCCACGAGTTGGGTTGAATAAATGGCAGCAATAGGAGTTCGCCCCCAACTCTATAGGTGACATCCTATAAGTTGGCAACACGGCAGGTTGAATACCTGGACTATACGGGTAGGTATAGCTGCCATTTCTGGACTTAGTAATCCTATTTCGACTCTATCACCTTTAGGGTTAAGAGGAAAATGGATTGCTAGTGACAATCTATCCGCGCATGACGTGTGGGTAGGTGGTCCATGCGAAAAGAAAAATGATGTCTAACTCTCGTATGACTCGTTCAAGCATACAAGATTTACAGACCGCATTTAAACATGTTATGCAATCCACTGCTTCAATTACAATACGCTTTTGTCTAAAGTTATGTGCGGTCTAGTTTGTGCACTATAGGTAATGATATGAATGAAAGTGCATCACTAGAGCCGAATAACATAAAGGTAGAAGTGGCTAGGAGATAAAGGTGTACCTCCTAAAGCTTCGTGAGGTTGAAGTTCAATCCAATGGCAGGCCAGTCTGCCCTTGGTTTCCTGGAGTAGGGAAATCTCTCGGAAAATGGTCCCGCCTCCTGCAGTTCTTGCATCTCGACTTAGAAGATACACTAGAAGGGCCCTGTGATGTAGAGGGCTCTTGAATTCCCTGCATCTGCAGTGCTTCAAAGGT
>JAUPMG010081065.1:0-12851 GCA_031762675.1 Pachysandra terminalis | reverse complement strand
GATTTAAGTGTCCCTAAAATATATTAGTCACATATTATAACTTAAAGAGTTATGATTGTGTGTGAAGCATTCTAGTTACCTATTGTGCAACCCACCAATCACAAGCAGTCTAAGTCAAATATGTAACCACTTCTAAAATTTTAAATTACCCGTATATTTAAATTAATTACGAATTAATCCCTATAAAAGTTCAGGTTATTACACCTTATGGGTCTATTACATGATTTCCATTCTTAGAAGGTTGTTAAAACCCCTAACCATCCCTCATGAACTGAGTTTTAAGAGAATCAAATCCCTACGGTTAGGAAAGTTTAGAGAAAACCTACAAAATTAGATTATGTAGACTAATAATTTGGACCCAAAAACTATAACCGAGCCTTCCTTGTAATATGTATGACCTCCAGGTGAAATGTCAGGCACAATGGACCCTTCCTGTGGTTCGGTGACTAGCTCGGCGCGGCAAGTAGCCTGCCGAATCTTAGAGCCTTTTCTGGGCTCACTGGAATGGCTGCCGAGACCCTGTCCGGCGAGCCGAAGACCCCGTCGAAACCAAAATTGGGAGACAAATCAGAGTCATTTTTGTTCTATTGAGACTCATTCGGACCAGCTCTCAAAGTGCAAAATCATTTGACACACTTTTATCTTTTTCGTCAGCCGAGAGGTCGCCGAAGACCCAGCCGAATGCCTCCTGTGGTTCAACATTGAAGATTTGGTTATGGGCACACGTAGAATGACCAACCTCATGTTTTTGGCATGTTACTAAAGCAAATAGACTTACCATGCAAAATATGACCTCCCAATCCCAATGTTTTCCCTCCTAGAATTGGCCGAGCAATAGGACATTTTGGGGAAACTTGTGTAAGTGCCCCCAAAACCCTTCCTTGAGCCCTAGAATATCATTTTATACATGTTTGGTCATCAAGAGTAGTGGTAGTGTTGTGTTATCCCTTGTTTTGGATGGAAAAATAATTATTGGCTTACCTTCTTGCATGATTTGCAAATGTGAACTGTTAATTAAGGAATCTACATACCTCAATGCATATTTTTGATGAATGGTATATGTTTGGATGCTTAAGGGTGACTAGTTTATAGTATGGGGCAAGTGTGTGCTCATTTGGGATTGTCTCACCCTCTCATATGGTTATACTCTCCTTATTTCCTTTTTACATGATATATATATATATATATATATAGATTAATTAGACATAATGTTGTGTACTATGGTACCTTGTAGTGTAGGATTACGGGACTGTGCCCGTATGATTAATAAGTTGAATATATGTCTGTGAAGAATTGTGTTTTGCAATAATAAATGGACTTGAATACTATGAGTTGCATACGAACCTTCCTGCTGTAATAGCTTAGTCTAGTACCCCATGTGATACCCTTGGGTCTAGACTCACATATGAGATGACTTGGCTTGTTTACCACTATTGTCATAAGAGAGGACCCTGTTATTTATGCCCAAGATGAGAGAGAGCCCTATGTGGGCCTTCCACTACAGACTTGTGGGATGATGTTTTCCCAAGGATCGGCACATTGGTGTGGCTTGGAAGATGGTGAACCATAATTACACCTACTGTTGGAATGTTAATAATTACGATTCCCTGAGGACCTACTCACATTGGTGAAAACCTCAGAGTTTTACCCATGATAAAAAATAAGTGGGGGGATTGGGCCTCCTTGATTGAAAACCCATAAAACTTTATTGTACACAGAATAATCCTTTCCCTTAGCCGTGAATACAGGGATGAAGTCACATTGGTGGGACATCCTGGATAGTCCTATTGGATCATGATGGAACTTACCTTATTTCACTGGTCCATACAACACACTTCATTCTACAATGAATGTTCTTGCAAATATTATTGTGAGAGACTTGTGCACGAAACACTTGGCCTAATGTTCGTATAGAATTAGGCATGTGGATATTTGGAATATTGACTGTTGAGTTATACTCAGTGAGGATGGGAGAGAACAATGGATTTTATGATTCCCATAGTTATTCACTTTATCTCACCACTAGCACATATGCTATTCTTATCTCGTAATTCACACTTATTGCACTTTCTCATAGTGTTGGGGTATGAGCAAATACACTTCATCGAAGGATTACCCATCCTAGCTTCCAGCTTATGTGTGTAGTATTATATCTTTCAGCTTGAGGTACTTGGTCATGAAGAGAGAGCTTGGTTTGGGTATCGCACTCCAGTAGAATTTTAGTATTAGTCAAGAATTGGACTTTTCTTCTTTTAGACTTCATTAGATTTTGTTTTAGTTTTACTTTACTTATATCTTACTAGAACTAGTATTGTCTTCCGCTTATGTTTTGACCATTGTTATTCACTTCGCTAGAGATACGGGGTGAGAGTTACGAATAAATCAGAAGCCTCAGAAATTGCGATTTTCGGGTTGGTTCGTGACAACAATGGTATCAAAGCTTAAGTTCTTCTAAGACATAAGTAACTAGCTTTGGATTTTACATAGGACTTCAGGTTAGGACCTTATAGGTTAACCTCCAGTTTAGGCTCTGTACGG
This sequence comes from Pachysandra terminalis, assembly GCA_031762675.1. Classification (NCBI taxonomy): domain Eukaryota; kingdom Viridiplantae; phylum Streptophyta; class Magnoliopsida; order Buxales; family Buxaceae; genus Pachysandra; species Pachysandra terminalis. The sequence continues at coordinate 10,313 of JAUPMG010081065.1, read as the reverse complement.
GATAAGGGGATTAAATATAAGTAAGATGTGAGATGGTGAGGTACGAATGATTGTTGTTTTTCCACCCTAGTTAGCAACTCCAGAAGCACAATCGAGAATAACTAGTACAACTTTTCCTGAAAGTTCTAAGGTAGAGGCTACTAGGGTAGAGACCTTGTTGAGTATTGGACTATCATGTTCTATAGGATATGATGATCTTAGACTTATGATTGTTTATTGAATTAATCTAAAACTACTTAGAATCGTAATGCTGAAAAAAAAATTCAGATTTCAAAGCCAATGTAGTAGCAAATGCATTAGGCTGAGAAGTTTGAGGAATTTGCAAAAAAATGATTTTATTTATTTAAGTAAGAAGATTATTAATATATAATTAATTATATCTCACCAAATTACAATAATAATAATAATATTTTTACGTATGTAGTTCTGCAATTTTGGATCTGACTCTGGGAAGGCACTATTCATTCCAGACTCGGGCCATGACCCACAACTGATTTAACCTATTTAAAATTTTCATTTTTGGAGTGATTTAATGTGATGATTTTGCTTCTAAAATTTTAATAAAAATTTCTATTTAAAGTTTTTTAATATTTTCCCTATGGTTGGCTTCGGTGACCTGCTCGGCGACCTATTCGGATCGTCGAAGGTTTGGCAGAAGCCCTAGCCAAGCTCTACTTATGTTGTTTTTGAGCTTTATACTTCACTCTTCTTCTCCTTCTTCCTTGGCTCTTTCCTCTAACTTCATCCAACCTCTTTCCTTTACATTCCAGCCCGTCCAAGCTCCTTTTGAAACAAGGTACCCTCTTTCCCTTTCTCTTTCCATTGATTTCGTTTAAGCCTAGTGCATTCTAAACCCTAGAACAATTCCTTTTTCCTTACCTTTTCTCTAAACCCTAGATCGATTTGTCTAGAGGTCAGAAAACCAAAAATCCTTCAAAGAAGAACAAAACCAATAAGGGATCCACCTCTAGGAGACCACCTACATATGACACGTACGAAGAGGAAGACATTGTCTTTCCCTCTGGTACTAAACCTGAACACTAGATCGCTCTCAACGAGTATTCCGATAAGCACATCATCATAGAGAGACCCACCTTGGATAAGCACATCATCTCAGAAACTTACCCGAATCATGTACGGGTATATTACCTTGAGCAGCCTCGAGACTTCCTCCATTACCTTTGTGTTTTTCGGTGAGTCTCATGTCCTTGACCTCCAGCTTGTCTCCACCCTTATGAATGTCCCTATGAACAACAAGCTTAGCACCATTCTAGATCTTCCCTTTTCTGAGTGACCTGTTGTGACTCGAGTTCTGTGTGGCCACAATGCCGCATGGAACAAGCACAACTCCCTTTTTGCCACCAAACTTTTCCCTGCTTATAGGATCCTCAATTCTATTTTCCTTCCCGGCGTTTACGTTCGCGCTGGCAACACCAGTGAGCTCATGCCATTCATGGTTCGACTGCTCCATTTGGTTGTTACGGGCCAGGGACTCTGCCTTCCCTCCTTGGTGACGGGCCACATTATCCAGTGTGTCCGGTACACACAGAAGGGTGCCTTGCCCTTTCATTGCTTGATGTGCTAAGCCATCCCAAGAAGAAGAATATAGAAGCACCCTTCACCTTCAGGAATCTCGTTCTGATGGGATTTCCTCGCTACACAGAGCAGCAGCAAAGGCCGCAACAATAGCCGAAGCAGCAGCAGAATTAGGAGCAGGAGTTCGAGCCTCCTCAGCAATAGGCAGATCAGCCTCACTGAGCTTCCACCGTAGCCGCAGTAGGAGCAGACTTAGTCCCAAGGCATGGATCCTACATCGAGGCCCGGCTAGCTGCCCTGGAGAGAGCAAATTCCAGAGCTCAACAGCGGATGCTGCTGGACATAGCAACGGAGCTTCGTCCGAACAGAATGCAAATGTCCAAGCTTCAGAGGAGTGTGGACTCCACCCTCCAGTTTTTGCAGTACATGTTCAGTTGCGGATGGATAAGAGATGCAGTGCCACTCTCCAGCATGCCTCCACCACCACCACCACCTCCAAAGGACCTGCTTTAGATTGTTTTTACCTATTTTTCCGTAGTCGTGTAGTGTTTTTGGTTTTGGTTTTCTTCTCGCAGTGTGATTAATTTCACTTCCAGTATTTCATATGTATGTTTCTGGGCAACCTGTTCCGGCCCCCTTCCTTTTATTATGAATGAATCAGTGTATTTTCCTTTTGTGTAATGGAAGTGATTGTTTATGAATTTGTGTTTGTTGATTGTGTCTTATTTGTTTTATTGTGCTCATGCATTTAGCTCCTCACCCTCGCTTGTAGAACTCCTTAGAGAGATTTTGGAGACAAAATCCTTTGAAGGAGGTTAGAATGTGAGAGCCTGGATAATCACCCATAATAATTAAATTAAAACTCAGATTAAAATGGAGACCTATTAAACTAAATTCACTAATAGGCAGGAATTAAAACTCATTTGATCCTTATCCTTATAAAATACCCTAAGAACACCCTTTAGCCCCTAAAACTAATCAAGTAAGTTAAATTAATATAGGGAGCTTGATTAATTAGATAACAATGACTTTAGCAATTAAATGGAAAATAAAATAGTAAGACATGATAATAATTGTATCTGGTAGCTCTAGAGACACACCTCAGACCCATCAAGAAAACCCCTCTTGAAGTAGTTGGATAGATATTCAGTCGGAAAATATAGGACCAAAAACCCCGTAATACCCCTACCGCAGTTCCAATTTACACTCTTGCTATTAGGGCCTATAAATAGAACACATAGCTCATAACTTCATTTTATTTCTCCTCTCTTTCTCTTAGAGCCCTTGAAGATGAAGGAAGATCATTGGAAGCCTCAAAGACACGACGAAGCAACCTCGATGCACCCCAGCAACACCCCAAGTTTAGTAACCTCTCTTTGATTTTGTATTTGCTTGTGTTTTGGCATTGTGACAAAGGGGAAAGGTTTGAATGTTGAGTGCCCAACTTCCCTATGGTTCTATTAGATGATTTCCATGCTTTGGATGTTGTTAAAACCCCTGACCATCCCTCATGAATTGAGTTTTAAGAGAATCAAATTCCTACGGTTAGGAAAGTTTAGAGAAAACCAACAAATCCACATGTAGACTAATAATCTGGACCCAAAAAGTATAACTGAGACTTGCTGGTATTATGTATGTCCTCCAGATGAAATTTCGGGCAATATGGACCATTCCCGTGATTCGGCAACCAGCTCGGTGCGCCGAATCTCAAAGCCTTATCTGAGCTCAATGGAATGGTCGCTGAGACTTTGTTTGGCGAGCAAAAGACCCCATTGAACCAAAAATTTGGAGAAACATCAGAGTAACTTTTGGTCTATCGAGACTCACTCGGACCAGTTCTCGAAGTGCCAAATCATTTGGCACACTTTTACCTTGTTCGGCGAGCCGAGAGGTCGCCGAGGGCCTCGCCGAATGCCTCATGTGATCCAATGTGGGAGATTTGGTTATGGGCACACGTAGAATGACCAAACTCACGTGTTTGGCATGTTCCCGGAGCCAAAAGACTTTCCATGCAAAATAAGACCCCCCAATCCGAATGTTTGCCTTCCTAGAATTGGACGAGCGATAAGAGATTTTGAGAAAACTTGTCTAACTGCCCCAAAACCCTTCCTTGAACTAAAGAGTATCATTTTATAGATGTTTGGACATCAGGAATAGTAGTTGTGTTGTGTTAACCCTTGTTTTGAATGGAAAAGTGATTATCGGCTTACCTCCTTGAATGATTTGCAAATGTGAACTGTTAATTAAGGATTCTAAATACCTCAATGCATATTTATAATGAATGGTCTATGTTTGGATGCTTAAAGGTGATTAATTTATAGTATGGGCATGTGTGTGCTCATCTTGGATTGTCTCACTCTCTTATGTGGGTGTAGGCTCCTTGTTTCCTTTTTACATGATATATATATATATATATATATATATATATATATCTGTGTGTGTGTGTGTGTGTTAATTAGACGTAATGTTGTGTGCTATGGTACCATGCAGTTTGGATTATGGGACTATGCCCATATTATTCATAAGTTGAATATATGTCTGTGAAGAATTGTGTGTTGCATTAATATATGGAATTGAATACTATAAGTTGCATCTGGACCTTCCTGTTGTAATAGCTTGTTGACCACTATTGTCCTAAGAGAGGACCGTGTTATTTATGCCAAAGCTGAGAGAGAACTCGATGCGGGGATTCCTCTACATATTTGTGGGATGTTGTTTTCCCAAGGATCGACACATTGGTGCAGCTTGGAAGATGGTGAACCATAATTACACCTACCGTTGGAATGTGAATAAATATGATTCCCTGAGGGCCTACTCACATTGGTGAAAACCTCGGAGTTTTACCCATGATCAAAAATAAGTGGGGGGATTGCGCCTCCTTTGTTGAAAACCCATTAAACTATGCTGTACACATAGAATAATCCTATCCATTAGCCATGAATACGAGGATTAAGTCACATTGGTGGGACATCCTGGATAGTCGTATTGGATCATGAGGGAACTTACATTATTTCACTTGTCCATACAACACATTTCATTCTGCATTGCATGTTTTTGTTAATATTATTGTGAGAGCCTTGTGTATGAAACACTTGGCCTAATTTTCATATAGAATTAGGCATGTGGATATTTGGGTTGTTGATTGCAGAGGTATAATCAGTGAGGATGGGAGAGCACAATTGATTGTATGATTCCCATAGTTATTCACGTTATCTCTGCGCTAGCACATATGCTATTCTTATCACTTAATTCACAGTTACTGCACTTTCAAATAATGTTGGGGTATGAGCATATACACTTCATTGAAAGATTACTCATCCTGGCTTCCATCTTATATGTGTTGTATTATATCTTCAGGTTGAGGGGCTTGGTCACGAAGAGAGAGCCTGGTTTGGGTATCACACTCGGGTAGAATTTTTGTATTAGCTAGAATTAGACTTTCTTCTTTTAGACTTAATAAGATTTAGTTTTAGTTGTATTAGTTACTTATATCTTAATAGAACTACTACTGTCTTCCGCTTATGTTTTTACCATTGTTATCCACTCCTATAGAGATATGGGGTGAGAGTTACGAGTAAATCTAAAATTTAAGAAATTTGGGTTTTCTTATTGGTTCGTGACAAAAATGGTATCAAAGCTTAAGTTCTTCTAAGACTTAAGTAACTAGCCTAGGATTTTACATAGGACTTGAGGTTAGGAACGTATAGGTTAACCTCCAGTTTAGGCAATGTAAGGGATAAGGGGATTAAATATAAGTAGGATGTGAGATGGTGAGGTATGAATGATTGTTGTTTGTGCACCCTAATTAGTCACTCCAGATGGACAGTTGGGAATAACTAGTACTACTATTCATGAACGTTCATTGGTAGAGGCTACTAGGGTGAAGTCCTTGTTGAGTATTAGACTATCATGTTCTATAGGATATGATGATCTAATACTATAGATTGTTGATTGAATTAATCTAAAACTACTTAGGACCCCAATGTTGAAAAAAACATTTCCAGATTTCAAAGCCAATGTAGTTGCAAATGCAATTGGCTGAGAGGTTTGAGGAGTTTGCAGAAATTGGATTGTATTTACATAAATAAGAAGAGTAATAAGTTATTATTAATTATATCTCACCAAATTATTATAATAATAATAATAATATTTTGATGTATGCAGTTCTGCTGTTTTAGATTTGTGTTTGGGAAGGCACTATTCATGCTAGACAAGGGCCGGGACCCTCACCTGATTCAACCTCTTTAAAATTTTTTTGTTGAAGTGATTAAATGAGATGAATTGGCTTTTAAAATTTTAATAAAAATTGTCTATTTAAATGTTTTTAATAGTTTCCCTTTTGTTGGCTTCGGTGACTTACTCGGCGACCTGTTCTGATCGCCGAATGTCAGGTCAAAGCCCTATCCGAGCTCTATTTATGTTGGTTTTGAGCTTTATAGTTCATTTGTTCTTCTCTTTCTTCCTTGGATCTTTCTTCCAACTACTTCCAACCTCTTTCCTTGGCAATCGAGCTTGTCCAAGCTCCTTTTGAAACAATGTTACCTCTTTCACTTTCTCTTTCCTTTGATTTAGTTTAAACCTAATGCATTCTAAACCCTAGAACAATTCCTCTTTCCTTACCTTTTCTCTAAACCATAGATTAATATGCCTAGAGGTTAGAAAAATCAAAAATCCTTCAAAGAAGACCAAAACCAATAAGGGATCCACCCTCACCTGACCCGTACGAAGAGGAAGACATTGAGTCTCCCGCTGGTCCTAAACCTGAACCCCAAGTCGCTGTCAAAGAGTACACCGATAAGCACATCTTCATAGAGAGACCCACCTTGGTTACTGACGCAGAATCCTTTGGTGTTCCCGCCATCCTTCGAGCAATAGGTTGGGAACCCCTTATGAAGTGGGGCGGAGGGCCCTCTGAGACCCTTACCCAGATCATGTACGGGTATATTAACTTGACCAGCCTTGAAACCTCCTACATTACCTTTTTCTTTTCCGTGAGTCCCATGTCCTTGACCCCCAGCTAGTCTCCACCCTTATGAGCGTCCCCATGAACAACAAGCTTAGCACCATTCCCGATCTTCCCATTTCTGAGCGATCTGTTGTGACTCGAGTTCTGTGTAGCCACAATGCCACATGGAACAAGGACAACTCCCTTGCTGCCACAAAACTTTGCCCTGCTTATAGGATATTCCATTCTATTTTTTCTTCGCGCGTTTACCCTCACTTCGGCAACACCAGTGAGCTCATGCCATTCATGGTTCGAGTGCTCCATATTGTTGTTACGGGCTAGTGAGTCTGCCTTCCCTCCTTTGGGATGGGCCACATTATCCGGTATGTTCGGTACACATGGAAGGGTCCCTGCCCTTTCCCTTCCTGATGTGTGCCGTGGCTAAACACTGGGGAATTGTGTTGAGCCGTCCCGAGAAGAAAAAGATAGAAGCACCCTTCACCTTCAGGAATCTCACTTTGATATGACTTCATCGCTACGCAGAGCAAACGCAGCCGTAGCAGCAGCAGGATCTGGAGCAGGAGTTCGAGCCTCCTCAGTAGCAGGCAGATTAGCCTCACTGAACTTCCACATCAGCCGCACCAGGACTAGACATAATCCCCAAGCATGGACCCTCCATCGAGGCCCAGCTAGCTACCCTCGACAGGGCAAATTCGAGAGCTCACCAGTGGACGCGGACGGACATAACAGCGGAGCTTCGTTGGAATTGAAGGCAGACGTCCTGGCTTCAGTGGAGTGTGGACTCCACCCTCATGTTGTGGATGGACGACCGATGCAGTGCCACTCTCCAGCATGCCTCCATCACCACCACCTCTCGAGGACCAGCCTTAGATTGTTTTTACTTGTTTTTCAGTACTAGTGTAGTGTTTTTTGTTTTGGCGGGTTTTCTTCACCCAGTGTATTTAATTTTCACTTCCAGTTTATCATATGTATGTTTTTGGGCAACATGTTCCGGCCCTTTCCTTTTACTATGAATGAATCAATGTATTTTCCTTTTGCGTAATGGCGGTGATTGTTTACAAATTTTTGTTTATTGTGCTCGTGCATTTAGTTCCTCACCCTCGCTTGTAGAACTCCCTAGAGAAATTTTAAGGAGGTTAGAATGTGAGAGCCTGAATAATCACCCATAATAATTAAATTAAAACTAAGATTAAAATGGAGATTTAGTAAACTAAAGTCGCTAATAGGCAGGAATTAATACTCATTTGATTCTTATCCTTATAAAACACCCTAAGAACACCCTTAAGCCCCTAAAATTAATAAGGTAAGTTAAATTAATATAGAGAGCTTGATTAATTAGATAGCCGTGACTTTAGCAATTAAATGGAAAATAAAATTGTAGGAAAAGATAATAATTGTATTTGGTAGCTCTAGAGACACACCTCAGACCCATCAGGAAAACCCCTCTTGTAGTAGCTGCATAGGTGTTCAGTAGGAAAATATAAGATCAAAAACCCCGTAATACCCGTACATCAGTTCCTAGTCACACTCTTGCCATTAGGGCCTTTAAATAGAACACATAGCTCATAACTTCTTTTTCTTTCTCCCCTCTTTCTTTTAGAGCCCTTGGAGGTGAAGGAAGAGCATCGAAAGCCTCAGAGACATGACATAGCAACCTCGATGCACCCCGGTAACATCCCAAGTTAAGTAACCTCTCTTTCATTTCATAATTGCTTGTGTTTTGGCATTGTGACCAAGGGGAAAGGTTTTAATGTAGAATTCCCACCTACCCTATGGGTCTATTAGATGATATCCATGCTAGGGATGTTGTTAAAACCCCTAACCATCCCTCATGAACTGAGTTTTAAGAGAATCAAATCCCTACAGTATGGAAAGTTTAGAGAAAACCTATACATCCACATGTAGACTAATAATCTTGACCCAAAAAGTATAACCGAGCCTTCTTGGTCGGATGTATGACTTCCAGGTGAAATTTCTGATGGACCCTTTCGGTGGTTCGACGACCTGCTCAGCACGTCGAGTAACCCGCCGAATCTCAGAGCGTTTTCTGGGCCCACTAGAAAGGTCCCCGAGACCCTGTTCGGAGAGCCGAAGACCCCACCGACCAAAAATTAGGAGACAAATCAGAGACACTTTTAGTCTATCGAGACTCATCCGGACCAGTTCCCGTAGTGCCAAATCATTTGGGACACTTTTACCTATTTCGGCGATCCGAGAGGTTACCGAGGACCCTGCCGAATGCCTCATGTGGTCCAATAAGGGAGATTTCGTTATGGACAGGCGTAGAATGTACAACCTCACATGTTTGGCATGTTCCCGTAGCCAATAGACTTACAATGCAAAATATGACTCCCAATCCAACTGTTATTCTTCCTAGAGTTGGCCGAGCAATAGGAGATTTTGGGGAAACTTGAGTAAGTGGCCCCAAAACCCTTCCTTGAGCTCAAGGCAATCATTTTATACTTGTTTGGACATCAAGAGTAGTAGTTGTGTTGTGTTAACCCTTGTTTTGGATGGAAAAGTGATTATTGGTTTACCTCCTTGCATGATTTGCAAATGTTAACTGTTAATTAAGGAATCTACATACCTTAATGCATATTTATGATGAATGGTCTATGTTTGGATGCTTAAATGTGATTAGTTTATAGTTTGGGGCATGTGTGTGCTCATTTTGGATTGTCTCACTTTCTTATATGGTTATACTCTCCTTATTTCCGTTCTACATGATATATATATGGGTTAATTAGACGTAATATTGTGTACTATGGTACCTTGTAGTGTAGGATTATGGGACTGTGCCTATACGAATGATAACTTGAAGATATGTCTGTGAAGCATTGTGTGTTGCATTAATAAATGGACTTGAATACTATGAGTTGCATATGGACCTTCCTGCAGTAATAGCTTAGTCTTGTACCCCATGTGACACAATTGGGTTTAGACTCACATATGAGATTACTTGGCTTGTGGACCACTGTTGTCCTAAGAAAGGACCCTGTTAATTTATGCCCAAGCTGAGAGAAAACCCTATGTGGGCATTTCCTCACAAACTTGTGGGATGGTGTTTTTCTAAGGATCGGTACATTGGTGCGGCTTGGAAGATGGTGAACCATAATTACACCTACTATTGGAATGTGAAAAAATACGATTCCCTGAGGGCCAACTCACATTGATGAAAACCTCGGAGTTTTTCCCATGATAAAAAATAAGTGGGTGGCTTGTGCCTCCTTGGTTGAAAACCCATAAAACTATGTTGTATACATAGAATAATCTTACCCCTTAGCCGTTAATACGGGGATGAAGTCACATTAGTGTGACATCTTGAATAGTCGTATTGGATCGTGAGGGAACTTACCTTATTTCACTTGTTGTCACACCCCGAACCCGTAACCCCGATCCCTAGGTGGGATAGCACGAATCACGAGACTCGACCTTTGGGATCCATTACTGGACCGCAGATCAGCATATCATATCCAAAGATAAAATGAAATAAATAATTTAATTCATTCAACAGAGTACGGAAGCAAAACTGAAATCAAATAAATAACTCTTACTGGCACACAGTTGGGCCATCTATTACATCAATTCCAAAATATCCAATAAATAAATAAATGGTTTGTAAACAAAAGTAAAGGAGCATCAACATAAAAGAACCACCACGGGGTCCACAACCTCCAACTCATAAGTCAAGCAGCAACTCAAAATGCACCGTCTCCTCGGTCACAAGCATGACGTACAACATCAATAAGTTGCTGAGCATTGGAATGCCCAGTGATAGTACTACACCATATTACCATAATCATAATCCCAT
>JAUPMG010081044.1:0-12852 GCA_031762675.1 Pachysandra terminalis | reverse complement strand
ATATATATATGTTCATGCATGTTACATGTAGCATTGATTCATGATACTTGGAATCTCAAAGCAATCCACCACAGAGAAGGGTCATTTATGATCAAGTGAGTTAACATGAGACTCCTTCTGGAAATAGCTTTTGTGCACTGATTACGCATAAATTATGGATGTAGTTCTTGCATGTGAGATATTTCTAAACAATTCTTTGGGCATGGTTGAAATAATCAAATCCGCACCCAACCTGCCTTAACCCTTTTTGACCCATTTAATCTTACTATTTTTTTAATTATTTTAAATATCTCATCTAATATCTTGTATAATAAACCTGATTACAAGTTACAATGATATTATAATTTAATCTTATTTAATCTCTTGTAAACAATAATAATACAATATAACTTACAATATTCTACTTTTACATTCTGTAAAGACTAATGCTCCATTCTCTACCAAGTTAGCAACCTAGCTCTATCTTGTGAGAGAGAGAAAGGAAATGAATTGAGAAAATGAGAATCTTATCCTTTCTATAATCTTATTTAATCATCTGAAGCGACAATGTGGGTGACGACGACTGTGATATCGTCAATCTTGCCTCCTAGGTGATTGTGTCCTGCATTCCTAGAAGCTTCTGAGAATGGAGTCCGACAAAATTTATCGAATGAGTTATATAAAGCTAGGTTTGCTAATGTTGTAGCTATAATCACCGGACGTATCCCATCTTTGATTCCTTCAACCACAGCTTCTTTAATCTGGTTTTCGAATAAGTTATCGAATAATCCATCAGTCCCCACCACAATGATATCTCCAGTCTTGATCTCAACTTTCAGTATCTGCAATGGAAACCAATTTCAAATCTTAATTATAACTAATAGCAAGACTTTAATTAATCTTGTTTAATCACTAAAAGAAAAACATGGCCCAAGCTTAAGAGTGGCAATAAACAGGTTTGGATTGGCTCTGGGTCTGGTTAATAGGTTGATGTTCAATTCAAAGAGCTGAGAAATGCAAGTCTGAATCCAACTCCACATAATTTTGGTAAATTACACTTTCACCTCATGTCGCTTTCTGCAATTTTACTAACACCCCTGTTAGTAATGTCAAAACACATACATTTACTAATATACCCGTCTTAAAAATATAAATAAAAGGAAAATCAAAGTTTTCGAGGACAAGTTGCTCTTCTACTATTGTTTTTACCTTAAAGCTTTGTTTGTTTCACAGGAAATTAGAGAAAAAAAAAAATCTTTTTCAGGATTTCAAAATTTTTTACATGTATGTTTTAAAGGAAAATTTAAAGTTTTTTTTAAAATAAATATTTTAATGGATTTTAAAAAATTCTGAAAAACAACTTCTGTCACTTCCTGAAAAAGGTGAAATATGATTCTTTCTCACTTAATTCTCACGAACAATAATGATCTCTCTCTCTCTTATCTAGTTAAAAGTAGAGGTGGCAATGGGTCGGGTCCTAACCAGGTCGAGGCTTTACCAACGGGTCAAGAAAACCTCAACCTGAACCCAGCCCGCCCATAAATGGGTAGAACCTGCCAACCCGTTTAGAATTTAATTAATTAATTATTTTTAATAAAATAATAATAATAGTAATAAACGGGTCACACGAATTTGGCGGGTCAGGTCAAGTTCGACCAGTTTACCAACGGGTCGAGAAACCTCAACCCGAACCAAATCCATTTAATAAACGGGTCGACCCTAATCCGTTGGGTCAGGTTGACGGATTGGGTTGTGTTTTGCCAGCTCTAGCTAAAAGAAGCCATTGCTCCATGATAGTTGCCCATACCCAATTCATTCTGTGTTTGTTTGTTTGTTTGTCTTTTTTTTTTTTTTTTGTCCCAAACAACAGAAAATATACAAACGGAAAATAATTTATGTTATATTGTTTTCTTGAATTTTTTTTTCTTTTTCCGTTTTTTCCTCCAAAATGAACAGAGCCAAAGGGATTTTTTATTTCCTTAATTAGGTCGTATAAAATTCTCACATTTGCAAGTAACGGTCACTTAGCAAGGTGTAAGAAGGGAATGTTTAAATGTTCAACAAATGATGTACATGTCTTTTTATATGTTTAGTAGTAGGTCAAGGGTAAAATAGTCCAAAAATCAAATAATCTGACTGACATCAATTCTTTTCATCAGGTGTTATGGGAGGTCTCCGTAATCTATTATCTCACGAGGTGTTAGTCGAATATTAGAAACCACAGGGGGACTGATTGCAATTGTCAGATATGTAAGGGGGTGTAAGTGAAATTTATCTTAAAAAAATTTAAAGCCATTAAAAATTGACATTAATGCATTAATTTGTTTTAACTAGTAGGTTCCACATTAATTAGATATGTAAAGTTAATACCTAAAATAACCTTCCTCAAAAAAAGAGATTATTTATACTTTTATGTTAATTATATAAACACTAAAGGGTGTTTTTGTCAAGAAAATGATATATTAAAATCAATATTTTTTTTTTACTACAAGTTTAAAGTAAAAGATCATAAAACTTTTATTTAAAATTATACTACTCAAATGATTTCAAATCAATCTCAAAAATATTATAATTATAAATGATAAAATAGTAAAAAAGTTATGATAGAAATTAATTAATTCAAAAGCTTAAAAAAGAATCTTTCAACTTTTATAAGTAGTTTGATGATATCTGATATATCTCTCAAAATTATTAACTTTTAGGTTTAAATATGAAAAGAAAACTGTTTTCAGGCTACACTTATAAGTAGTTGTTATATATTAATATGCAAGCCTGGCCCAATCCTACCCAGGTCCAGCCCAGTGCCACCCCTACCCAAGACTTTGGGAACCTTGTGAACCTGCAATTCTTGAATATATATATATGACCATTTGCAATTTTTTCAACAAAGATGATGGTTGTGCCAGTGCAGTGGTAGGGGTCCTTGGCAGTGGTGCCTTAGACAGTGATAGAAAGGAAAGTTGGGAAAAAAAAAGAAAAGAAAAAAACAAATCACTTTTTCATTCATTGCCCAAAATGTTGAAGAGCCTAATTCTGTAAACCTCAGAGGTCACAGTATAATTGTCATTTGTCAAAACTCAAAACCTCTGGGAGTAACAGTTTAATTTACCCTTTTCCTTGCATCATTCAATCAACTCTTTACTTGAAAAATGACAACGGGCCGGGCTAGGCCGGGTCACAACCTATATATAAGAGAAATTCTGTTGGCCCGAGCCAGGTCCGAGCCCGAGCTCGGCCTGCCCAATCAACCCTGCCCGTTGCCACCCCAACTCCACTCCACTCCCCTGTCTGCAGAAACCTCCCATTGCTTGATATTAACAATACAGGTAGTTCTATAACAACACAAAATGATGTAAATAACTGAAAGATGACCTGTTAATCTGGGCCTTCTGAAATGGTGAGCAACTAACTAGGTCTGAAGCAGTCGGTAAAAGCTTGCACATAAAAGAAAGTACAGAATCTGTACGAAATAAAGCTTCATGCTACTAGTTCTATCTTTACATTTCGGACAGTTAATTACGGCGCGCGATGCCATACACCTGTGGGTCACGCTTCTTTGGACCGTTTAAAAATTTTCTGCTAATCAAACAGTTGAATCTACTTTAGCAGCAATAGCCTCAGACTCTGGCCAATTCAAATGATGTCAAGCATTTGGAAATGATATAAGAAGCACCCTCCTGAACTAAAGTCTTGCGAGCAATGGGAACGCTTGATTGGGGCTTCTTATGTCCAAATGTTTGGCCATCAGATTGGAATGACCATAGACTGGATTTAGCGAGCTGAACAATTAACCATTTGATTGTAAGAGAATTTGAGGGCAAAGTCCAAAATTATAGAGTGACCAGAGAAAAGAGAAAGGCCTTAATGATAGGCCACATTTCCCAGAACCCCCAGGTAGGCAATGCATCCATGCAAGTATATGCGTAAGAAGCGAGCGCGCGCACACACAAATATCTGTGATTACATACCGCCGTCTATCTACTGACACACAAACAGAAAAGTAAATATACATAACTAGAAATGAATGCTTTTGCATGCCTTCTTCAAACATCATACACCTTGAAGGAACGACAAGTAAAATATAAATTACAATTGCATAAAAAAAGTGCTTGTAAAGTTTCGTCAAGCTGAACATCAAATGTAGAAAATGATGATAAGAATGTAGTTGTTTCAACCAACTGACCTGAGCCAAACTCGGTCGATCGCACTCTGCGCTATTCCCCAGTTGATATGGGCAATTGAAAGTATGTTGTTGCTTAGGAGAACTGTAGACAATGCCGCCCTCCCTAAACACTAGGAAACCACTGTCTCCAATGCTAACGGCATGTAAGCACTGCACCCAGAAATAAAGTCAGATTGGGTTCAGAATTTTACGGAGAGAAATTCATACGAAATACAAAACATTGATCGGTATCTTTATTTCTGGTCAAATGGCCAAAAAAGTCAGAAACACTATTGACTTCACTATAATAATTTGCAATCGACAGAAAACTACTGCTAATTGAAGGATCTCATTGAGCTTCATTTTTATTTTTTTTTCCCTGTAAAGTAGATGGGATCTAATAGCATTTCGATTGACAAAAATGGCAACCATTGAGTTGAAAATCTTTGTGAATTTGAAGGTGGAAGAAAGAAAGAAAATTAGCTCACCTGGTCTGTAATTGCCACTATACATGCTGTTGCTGCTCCCTCAGCTTTGGTATTTGAGTATGCTTCTTCTAATACTCTTGCTGGATCATTAGAACTTCTGGGTTTATTTTTAATAGCAATTACTGAATTTGACATAAGTTGACGAGCATATTCACCCGAGTCTATACCCTTTCTGGACCAACCACCAACACCATCGGCAACTCCGATGACTTTATCCTCATCGCAGATGAAATGGGCATCCTCCCCTGCAGGCTTTGACTCATTGTCCTTGGGTAGGTAACATGACCCTGAAATAAACTTCAGGCTTCTCTCCCACAAGATATTCCTGCAGTTAACACAGAGAGAAAACTAGTGAAAGCACTGAACAAACAAAAAGAAAAAGAATCCACAAACTAATGTTGGTAAAGCAATATGAGGGTTTATGTTAATAAGTTCAAATTTTACAATCCAAATTATTCAGATCCTGTTAAACACCAATTACTCAAAGCTGAAGCTGTTAGAGAACGGCACAACAATGTATATCAAATGGTTCAACAGATCCAATGTCTCTAAATTGTAAAGATCATGGACATAGAAAGAGATACAACAACAATAAAATAGCATGCTGTTGGTGCACAATGAATGATTTTTCTCCCTCCCTTTTCAGTTAATGAAATAGTGGTTCTACGACACTATACTTTTGGACTTTAGATGTATTCACAAAACATAGGTGATGGGCTGTTTCCATTTTACGCCTTTAGAAAGACAAATGTCATTCATTAGCCAAAATGGAAAAGATGAATCCTATGAGTATATATATTAATATCAAAAAACCTATACGGTAAATGTTTTTTCACCTAGAGAGACAAATGCCCAATTACAGAAGAACCAAGAAAGGACTTACTAACCAAACAACACATTATACAGAAACTGAGAAGGAGAGAAAAATAAGCATACCCATCAGTAGATACTATGACAGAATCAGGATGTGTCCCATAAAAAGTCGTCGTACAACAAGTGCTACCAGGGTCAATTAGCGAATCATATATGGGTTCTTGAGCAAATTCCTCTATCTTCCTGCTCTTCTCAGTTGAACTTCCAATATCCACAACACTAGTGGCTTGCCTCTCTGAACAAATGAAGAGGTTGTCCCCCTCAGGCTTCAGCTCATTGTTCCTCAGTTGGTCAAATGATTCTTGGATCTGCCTCAAGCTTTTGCCAGTCAAAATAGTCCTGCAGACAAAAACAAAGATAAAAACTAGTTGGAGAGTTTTGTTGCAATATAAGAAAGAAAAAACGAGGGAGAAAATTATGAGATTTTCCTAAATACAACAAATCATGGTGGATCATAATAGTCTCTTTGTAATTGAATCCCTGCAGTTCCGATCTAAAAGAATAACGCTATAAAAGAATAACCCTAAACCCAAAATCCAAAATCCTAAAACCCTAAACATTAAACTTTCAACGCTAAACCCTAAATATTAAACCCTAAAACCCAAAATACTAAACCCTAAACCTAAAACCTTAAACCCTAAATCCTAAATAATAAACCCTAAACCCTAAACCCTAAACCCTGAACTCTAAACTCAAACCCTAAAACCTTAAACCCTAAATATTAAACTCTAAATCCTAAACCCTAAATATTAAACCTTAAACCCTAAACCTAAATATTAAACTCTAAACCCTAAAACCCTAAACCCAATATTCTGTTTCTCAAAACTGGACTGTCAGATAACGTTACTTGAGGCTTTATCAATGCGGTAGACCAATAGAACGTCGCCGGCATCCACCGCACAAACTTACAACCGCATAAGATCCACTGCTCCTCATTAATGGATGAAATTAAGCATAAGATTACAAAAAAAAAAAAAAAGTAGCCATACCTATTTCCAAGTCCAATAAAATTATCAAAACAAGCAAAACAGGATCAATCATACCTGTAGCAGGATTTAACAGCCTTCAAGCCTGAGCGATTCTTGCCTCGACCTTGCAGTACTTGGGCTTGTGAATGATGATTTATAAACATCATATTGGATTGGGAAGATCACCAGAAAAAGTCAAATGAGGCTTGGGGTTTTGCAGTTTTTTTTCAGACAAATCGGATGGGGTTTGGTGAAGATGATGAACAGGAAGTGAAAGGGGCTTTGGTTTGGGGTTAAACGAACAGGAATCTGGTGTTGATTTCGTTTAAACAAACTGCTAAAAAAAAACAGGATTTTGGGTATAGATGACTTTAATCACGTAGGGTTTGGTTACTGGTAATTACAATAAGAGTAGAAGTTGGAATTTGAGTTCTATTTCTGTTAGTTCTCTCTCCCGTTAGGAAACTATACTTGGGGCATGTTTGGCATTGTTTCTTTAGGCTTTAGAAGTGAATTCCTGAATCCAAATTAGGAGTTTTATTTCTGTTAGTGGTTCTATTTATGTTGGGAAGCTTTACTTGGGGCGTGTTTAGCATTGTTTCTTCGGATCTAAGAAGTGATTCCTGAATCTAAAAGCGCTTCATCATGTAGAATCGCTTTATCCGAACGTCACTTTATCCGAACGTTGATTTTTTTGAAGCTATTATTTCCTGCTTCTAAAATTATGTTTGCAAGAATCAGTTTGAGGTTTTAATGAAATATGTCTTTTGGTCTTATATGCAACTTTTAAAATACCTATTTTACTCATGTTATCTCCACGAATGAAATGTCTTATAGTCTTATATGTCCCTTTAAAAATTTTAAAATACCTATTTTACCCATGTTATCTCCACAAACGAAACTCTTACTGAATATAGATTTCCTACTTTACACAAGTGTCTCACAAATTTAACTTGGAAGCGCTTTTTCAATAGGTGTTTACGAAACATATTTTATTCCTTTGAAGCAGTTCTTATGAAGTGCTTCATTAGAATTAATTTTATAGGAATCGCTACTTTACCAACCAAAAAAAAAAGACAGGAACCGCTTCTTCTTCCAATAAGGAAAGCCAAACGCATCCTTAGAATTGTTATTAGTTTGGAAAACTTCGGAAAGGAAAGTATTTAGTTACCTTTCCATGCATTTTGGGTGTTTAAATGACAGAAAAACATGGACCCACTAGAAAACACTTTTCAAAACCGTCTATCAGGTGCCCATTGGGTATACCCACAAAGACCCAAATATTAACGGGTTCATCTTCTATTGAACCAAAACCACACCGATTATGATCTCGGTTTACAAATACGGAACCAAATCTTCTAAATGGGTTCAGTTATATCGAGTTTGACAGGTATCAGGTACCTCACGTTTTAATTTGATTTTTTAACTATAAATAGTTGGATTTTTTTTTAAACTATGAGTCGTTGGAAATAAATATTATATATATAGTTAATATATACATATTATATATAATATAAATTATCTATAATATACATATATATGTTATATATATAAATATATATATATATATATATATTATCTAAATTTAGATAAATCTAATTTTTTGAAATGAGATCATTATTATGAGAGTGAAATAATAATATTATTAATATAGCTCAAATTAATATTTTTCATATATATATATTAATACAATAAGTATTATGTACCTGATGGGTACTCATTAAGAATCGGATATTTCTGGGTTCAGTTCTGGGACTAAGGGTGACATCCTCGGACTCAAAACTGACAAGACCTAAAACAGTCCCATATAATAGAGTTTGGTTATGGGACTTGTTGGATCCTTCCCGAAGCCGACCCGTTGACACTCCTAGTTATTATGTATGCTTATATACATACTATACTATATTCTATATGAAGGTGCAGTTTGTCAAAAACAGATTTATTTATGAATGAGAGCAAACAAGTAGATAGTTAGTACTATCCAAATGTGAAAGGGAAGAGAAACTTCAAAGAACATAAATTAAAGAAGAAGAAGAAAGCTTTCTTGCCAGCATAAGGGATTTCTTTTCACTTGACACAATTATACCTTTTGCTTTACAACGCAAAAACCATTCATATAATATGTAACATGCAAACAGCTAATGGTCGAACCGTGCAAATGGGACCTCCGTACTAGAGACCGGACAAGAGGCGTACCTTTACACGTACGCACCCCAAGCTCAATAAATCCCCCACCCCTTCCACCTCCATTCTTTCTCATTTTCTCAAGACATCCTTCATCAGCTTCCCCCCAGGCTATATCCCTCCATTGTATTCACCTATATAGGTAGGAAAGAAGGAAGGAAGGAAGGAGATGATATGGAGAGCCAAGATTTCACATCTCATCATAGCGGCGCATCTCGGCCGTCCATAGGATTCCCTCTTGGTACAGCTTTGCTCTTGATCATCTTATTATGCTTAAGTGGTTTCTTCTCTTGTTGCTACCACTGGGACAAGCTTAGATCCCTTCGTCGTCGATCTAGTTCCAACGACATCGATCCCGAAACCGATTCCAACCCATCAGCCTCAAAATCTAAACCTATGTACATGGTAATTTTTCATTGCTGAATTATATTACATACATTTAGAATTGTTGTTGTTGGTGGTGTTTTTTTTAAACATTGTTTCCTTCGTTCTTACTATTATTTTGGATCTTAATTGGATTTGTTTTTGTTTATTTTATATTTTATGTTATTTGTGTTAATTGATATCAAAATGATGTTCTTAAATATATGTGTTGTTAATTAGTACTGGTTAATAATCATTTTGATTTATTTTTCTTTTGTTTCATCAGAATTCAAAGCAAACTGAAAGCCAGACCATGCCGGTATTAATGCCAGGTGATCGGTTCCCCAAGTTCATAGCATTGCCATGCCCTTGTGAGCCTCTCCGACCAGAAAAGATCGTCATTGAGGTGCAGAAGCTGGAGCCGGAGCCGAAACCGTTGCCGATTATACCCTTACCTTTGTATCTGTGACGATATATTTGGTGTATAACATGGAACCTGGATTAATTGCCTTTTCATTTTATTTTATTTTATTATCAAATTATTACAAGGAAAAGAAAGGTTAATTCATGTTACTTACACCAAGTAAAGAGGCCAAATTTGTAAATAAATGTATCATCTGTATATATCCATTTTTTTTTCCTAGTGAAATTCAGTACTTCTCACAGAAATGCACGGTGAAATGGGTGTGGTGTTAAATTCTTACAAGTTTAAGGGGCTTTCCAGTATATTTATTTTCTTTGAAGGACGGATTTGGTTGTTGAATGAAACACATGTAACTAACAAAAATTAATTAATGGCAGTCACATTTGTTTTTAATTTAATTTAATTTCCAGTTGGCACGGTACATAGTTGAGCTGGGTATCATTATCTTTGTAAAATTTTCAAATTAAATGAAGATTTGGGATACACGAAATAACACAAAATATATATAATCTTAAAATTGTTGTTACGTGGAGACTGATTTTATTGAGACATTCGGGAAGTACTGATGATCTAGCCATTAACTCTGGCGGTCGAGCTATTTGGGGTCTAGGAGGATAATAGTAATTTAATTTTCTATTATGTTTAGTCCTAATTACAAAGCATTTATCATTTTTTTCGTGACTGCTCTTTGTAACATTTTTTTTTTCCTGATCTTTGGAGAATAGCAGAATCTTGTGTCCATCCGTAGACATAAAAACTATTTATCGAATCACTTAAACATGTGTCGTGTATGCTTGATTTCCTCTTCATCTTGTTTTATTTTTCTGTCTTAACAAAAATGCCATTTTGATTTCTTGAGTCTCTCAATTCTGTAGTATTGGGGAAGTCTCATCCATGGCATTTGGAATCCTTTTAATTTTACTCAATTTTTTTTTTTTTCTTTTTTTTTGCCCTTTTGAAGGGGCTTTCCTTTTTCCAAACCAAATAGATTCAAAGTAAAGAAAATCTGAGTTCTATCTTGAAATTATTTTAGCACTTGCTATGTTGATGATGAGTGAGAACTGAGAAGTACTACACTAAATCACACTTTATGGATTCTTGGCAAGACTCTTTTGGACTTTAATAACAACTTGTGATTTCAACTCAAATATGCACCACAAATACTATAAACACTAATCAACTTATAAGCCCCTTACTTAAGTGGTCTACCATATCCCAACACGGCGGATCCCGCGACCAAATCACGATCCGAAATGCGTATTGCTTAATTACATCACTATGAATCAACACCGATAAATGTAGGATCAATGGCTTTACAATCTTCGAGATTACCTAATAAAGCGAGTTGTGATCAGCATAACTAACCTCTTGCTTTGTCTTAATTAGGAGAGCATTT
This sequence comes from Pachysandra terminalis, assembly GCA_031762675.1. Taxonomy (NCBI): domain Eukaryota; kingdom Viridiplantae; phylum Streptophyta; class Magnoliopsida; order Buxales; family Buxaceae; genus Pachysandra; species Pachysandra terminalis. Next base: position 2,015 of record JAUPMG010081044.1, on the reverse strand, counting down.
CATCTGGTCTAAAAAGCCTGGAATTCTTCCTACACCATGCGTTGAAATGCTTGTACCCTGCGTTACAAGCATTTCAACGCATGGTGTAGGAAAAATTCCAGACGAAATGGTCTCCTTAATTAGAGGCTTAAAAAACAAAAAAAAGTTTCTAACTAAATAAATTAAGAATGAAAGCTACTTACTCCACTACACTAATAAGCTGATTCACTGCAACTTGTCCTAACATTAAACTGTGAAAAGTATATGCTTAATTTAGTCCATCCACTACACCAAAAAGGAGCTTTGTACTGCTTCCGTGATGCTATCATTTTCTTAACCTAACAAATAACATCATTCCTTCCCAATCATCCTTATCTTGACATATACTTTCTATGCACTAACCAATGGGTATGTAATAATATAAATATGTTTTACGTGGTCCCGCTAAAGTTCCTTATTTTATGTTGGTCCTAACTCTAATATAAATTATCACATGACCCACCATTAGGGGTGTAATTGGGTCCGTTTGGTTGCATTATATTACACCGAAAACCGAACCAAACCAAAATAGAAACCCGAAAATCAAATCGAACTATAACGAATAAAACTGAAAACCGAATCAAACCGAAATAGAAACCGAAAACTTCGGTTTGACAAAATTAATATTATTTTTTATATAAAACACACATAAACATGTAAATATGTTTATATATATATATATATATATATATATATATAATCTACTTTGGTTTTTTCGGTTCGGTTCGATTTAGTTAAAGCCTTAACTGAAAATCAAACCGAATTAATTTGTATTTTTTTTCCTAAACCATAACCAAACTAAAATGAAAACAAACCAAATCAAACCAACTTTTTTCGCTTTTCGGTTTAAATTGAACCAATTGACACCCCTACCCACCATCGAAAAAGTCACTTCATCAGACGGTTCAAATCGAAATAGAAGTAGTTCAAGTGTAGTACATCAGGTTAGAAACTTAAAATTCAAGGGTTAAACTGAACATAATTTATTGCTTTTGTTGTTTCGATGATTTTACTTTGTTTATGGGTTTTGTATTTGGAGCAAGCAAGCAAGAGAGAAGGGATTGCAAAGTACGGATGATAAGCACGCCAAGCTTATTAGGGAGAAGGGTCCCTCCCTCCAAAATCATATGGGGCAGGTGCTTGAGAGGACAAAGAGATAGTGGATTCTTAGTGGGATTATCTGAGTTGTTGATGATGTAACGTTTATTTTGTTTTTGTTTGGTTGAACACTTTTCGATCGATCCCTATGGATTAGTCTATCTTTATCATTAGGCTTAATACCATTTCTAACGAGTTGAAATCGTCTGTAATAGTTTGGTGCTGTATTTCTTGCGGTATCAATCACATGATGCCAAGTAAGCACAATAAAACTAACTACTGGATCTAAAATCCTAAAAGGCATATTAACTAGGGGTGTCAATTGGCTCCGCGGCCTATACCTAATTAAACATATGTAAACCGAATTAAACTAGACTAATATACATTATATCTATATATTTATATATGTATATGTATATGTATGTAACCTTATACTGGCTTCTACCAGTAACCGGTTACCAATTTGGTTGATGTGTTTGTGGTGCCATACGAAATATTGCGCCAAGTAAAGCGCAGACGATTACAAGAGCATGAATTACACCAAAAATGTCTTACTATTTCTTCAATTTTCATGTTCACTTTACTAAGAATTGATTCACTCTCGTGCCTTTCCTTGTATGGTGAAGTTTCTTTCTTTTTCTAGAGAGAGAGATGAAGTTTATAATAAGAACTAGATGATGAGACTGTTCAAGTGGTGGGCTTAGGCTAATCCTCATATCGTAAAAATCGGTAAATAAAATAAGAATTAACACTTAATCATAGAGAACACGTGTCAATACCTGATTAGTTCACCAACTTCGAATATCTCAGGTCCGTATACCAGTCTCACTCTGGCCTAAACCACAGGGGCCGTTCCAAAGTGAGGTTTCCTAAGACCAAAGAAATTGAACCAGAAAACC
>JAUPMG010081033.1:0-11914 GCA_031762675.1 Pachysandra terminalis | reverse complement strand
ATCCCCCCCCCCCCCCCCCCCCACTAAAATGAGCTCTTTCCCGAGATGGAGATCACCTAACCAAGCCATTTATTGGCAGGTTGAAAATCCTCAATCCTGAGCTGCCAAACTGGTTGAAAAACATGAACCCTGACCCACCCAAGTACTTAGCGGGTATGGGTGCGTTAGTTTTGCCACCCCTACAAGTAAACAATTACAAAGTAGAACAAATTGTAAAATAAGACATGATCATATTTTCAAATGATCAGAAAAGGAACACACGTAAACTAAAATCAAACTTAGTAGTGATATGGTCCTAATATGATCCGAATATTATGGATGAATTCCGATAATGATAATTTTAACGTGAATAACAAATAGTGTTCATTGTTGTTACGTTGTCCCTTGTAATGAGTTTACATCAGTTCAAGAAGATTTTCCCTTGTTTTTCTTTTTCTATCCTGGATTTCAAAACATGAAACAAAATATAACTCAATTGTCCAAATAAATACAACTAGGCTACAATGAATATTGATGAAAATGTAATACAAGTTATGGAACATAATAGGAAACTAAACGAAAATGACAATGGAAAGCAAGAGGAGGTTTTTTTTTTTTTTTTTTTTTTCTTGATAAGAAAACAAGAGGCTTTTCAATGACATTATTCCTCATAAAAGAGACCAAAGTAAAATGGAACCTCACTTTTGAAAATTTGGTCCATTAATGTGGGATGAGAAGGAAAAACCATGTCTCTTGAGGAGTTCCATGTAGAGCCTATATGCTGCTGGTCTAGACCGTCTACTAGGAATGACCCTGTAGAAAAGAGGAATACATATTTTTTCAATAACAAGCATTGAAACTATAAGAAACCAGCACTACTAATCTAAACAACTTTGAGGGAAGAAACTTGAGGAAAAAAAAAGATCCAGCTTAGTCTCAAACAAAGCCAAACATCATCCCCAAAAAATCATTTTACTCTCACCAGCTACAAGCAGGACATAAATTTTCACGCCATCTCAACAAAACACAGCAAAAAAGAAAAAAAAATTAAACAACTCATCCAAACCCACATGAATACAACATCAGAAAGTAAATTAAATGCAGAACCAAATTAAAGTAACGTATTATTTCCTAATTCAGATGAATAAACATCCCAAAAGAACCACTTTCTTTTACAAAATCAACAAAACACCAACATCCCCGATGAAATCAACTCAAACAGAACCAACAGGAAAAAAAAATGATTTACAAGCTCAAATCGGCTAACAAGAAAAGATAAAAATGAACAAGAATCAGAGAATGAGAAATATAAATTCAAAACCAAAACCTGCAAGAAAGCAAAGCAAGAACCAGCATTGGCGGCGCGAGCTTTCCCATCAAAGCCTGCTCAAGAAACTTCCAAGTGATGGGAACGTTATTATCCCAACAAATGTGAGAAACAAGAAGATGAGCCAACTCTATCGAAGGCATTGGCACTCCCGCCGAGTTCAAACTCGAAGAAACCTGAATTGCCCAGAGCAAAGGATCAGCACCCTTATCCTGCGCACACTTCGTTATCTCAAGAACACCATACCATACACTAGTTTCTAAGGAATTCTCCATTTTTCGAAGCCGATCTATAGAACTTTCATTGAGAAGAAGAGAGACGAAAAGAAGGAGAAGAAGAAGAAGGTCACTGCAGTGGGAATCAAACGGAGTATTTCTTTGTTTTATATTGCGGCGTGGGAGGGAGTGGTGGGACCCGCACGATTCCTTAAATTAAAGGATAAATTATATGAACCTCCCTTGTTGTTTGGTTAAATTACGGATGTCCCTTTTTATGTTTTCAAAATAGCACTGACCTTTCAAATTTTGTTGTTTGTGGTATTTATCTCCTCTTTGCTAAGTGATGGTTAGAGCTAATGAGTAATTGAATTTTTTTTCTCTAATTTACCCTTATATGTGTTGAATTATTATTTCCTTTGTAATGTTTGAAATTGAAAAGTTTTTAATAAGAAAAAATTATTATTTACTTTGTGGGTACTTTTTCAGTGTTACACGTGTCTGCGATACTGTCTTCCCACGTATAACTAGATCGAGATAACTAAATTTGTCTCGGATCTAAATCATTATGATATGGTAGTTCTAGCAATGTTGTTCGAATAAAGTTAAAGGAGAAGAGGGTCAAAAAGGAGTGGTAGGTAAAGTCACGATGACAATCTGATAAAAGGAGATGCTCAAGCCAACGAACATCACCTCTTGGATTCAGTCTTATAAAGATGACTTAAGTCTCTCCTTTTCCTCTCTCTTTCCCAAAATCAAGTCTCAAAGGTGTTCGCTAGTGGAAAAATACCAACCCCTTGGCTTGAACCTCTTGGGGTTCATATAAAGATAGCAGGTTCTTTGAGATAGTGACAAGTGCCACAATCTCCTTTAGTCACAAATCACTCTATTAGATCTAGGAGAAAATCTCTCACTCATCCCCTCCAATTAGAGAATGAATATTCTCATCAAAGGGAATGTCATATCTTATTCAACTCATCAATTGCTACGAATAAAAACAGCTAATGACAACTCACACGACAAGATGATATCTCGTCAAAACACTTGACGATGTCATATCATAAATCGGCGTGTTAGGATTCGGCTTGGCCGTTACTGACATCCGTACTCGTGGCCGCCACACCTTAAGGATTGCCGAAATCCTCTCAATGGGCTCTCACCTGGGGGATAGAGATCTCATCTCTAATGAATGCCTACAAGTCTCATACATTCAAGTAATTAATCATTTAATCGATTATACATAAGTTAATCGCATTGTACCGAGCACAATTCTCAATTTTGGTCATCTATGTCAGGAATCTAGATACAAAAACGTGCACTCTAGGACCTCTTGGAATGTTGGGATGGGCAAAAAGGGCCCCAACATGCCAAAATCCTCCTCGAGAAAAACCCTGTCGAGGCACCTGCCAAGGTCCTTCAGACTTCGACGAGCCTAGGCATCAATGCCTTTTGGCATGGGGCGTCCAGCCCTATCGTGCAGGCACCCTGGCAAGCTTGGGCCCACCCTCGCCGGTGAGTGCCCGGGTGCTTGTCTAGAAGGTCGGGCACCTCAGCAACTCTGGGTGCCTAGCCCTTTAGGGGTGAGCGCCCACTCATGCTAGGTGGTCATCAAGCTTCTGTCGAACCCGATGGAAGACTCAGTCATTCAATTTTTATTTATTTTCAATCTCTTCTGAGCAAAGTGGTCATCCCAGTTCCATCTATGGTGCTTGTCGAAGGATTCGGGAGAGTCAAGTATGCTCAGCAAGGTCTTACCTCGTCAACTGGATATGTCAAGTAAATCTGATTTGAAAGAATTCTCAAAGATACAATTTTCTATAATCTCGATTCTATGTCAATTTTGACAGTCTGATGGGTAATGACATGACTCAAGAGCCTTTATATTATCTCATTATGTTGAAAACATGGTTTCAAGGATCGAACCAATCCGATCCAGATCGGTCGATCCTAAGCCACAATACAACTATTGTATCAAGTGGTTTTGGATTGGACCGATCCAACTGATACCGATACGGATCAGCCGATCCCGTCCGATCTAGTCATTGGATCGGACCCATCCAACCAATCCAATTTTTTTTTTCAATTGGCTTTGGATCGGACCGATCCAACTGATATCGATACGTATCAGCCAATCCGGACCGATCCAATTTTTTTTTTTTCAAAGACGATCTAAAAGTTGGATTGGACTAGGATCAGCAATCCAGGTCGGGATCAGCCCGGACCGGTCAGATTCAGGATCTCGAGAATAAAAACCTTGGTTGAAAAGACATTCTTATCAAAAATAGCCATCATCATAATTAATGAAATTATTAAATAACAAGTTTTGAAGTAAAAGAAAACATACTGGTTAAAGGCTTTAAATATCACTTGACAAAAGGGTTATAAATGTTATAAATGACAAGATTTGAAGGGAATTAGTGTTATTTCAAAAGCAGAAGAGAGATACCTGTAATTTTTCCAAACTTCAAGACAGGTTTGTATAATTTAGCCTTTAAACTAAAAGCTACAAAAGGTCCCCTTCAGCTGTACGCATTTGGTGAACTAGGGTTTTCCCAATTTTGGACTTAACGAGTGATTTATTAGGGTTTGAATTTAATATAATCCATATGGAGAACCGTTTAGCTGTATGTAACATGGAGCAAAGAAGCTGTTTTGACCTAGACAAATTCCAGTGATTTGGAAGATAATTAGTCATGTTTGGTTGAGGATGTGAGGGTAAAATTGTCATTTGACTCTAATAGTGCAGAAGATTATGGTGCTCCTAAGCCCATGTAGAAAACCTGCCCCACAGATGAATTGATCAAGACCATTCAATTTAATCAGAAGTTACATCTCTTGGGTTATTCAACACAACCCACCTAAGCACCTCAATAGGTCCAAGATTGAGTGTGGCACTCATATACAAAAATTGGGTACCTAGATGAACATCAATGATCAGTATTTAATCGATCACGCAATCTCCAATCAAGATCAAGACTTTTGTATCCTAAGCCCCTCATCGACTGGTTGATCAATGGGATCTAACAGTTGACAGTTGTTGCTCTTTGCTTTCTGCTTTTTTCTACACGATTGTTTTGTTCTGAATTGTCTTGTTAGACAAAGGGTGTCTGCAATTGTGGGGGACTTATGTCGTCTCTATTAGGTCAGAACAGAAAGGAAACACAATGCGTGAGGACGTTATGCTTGCATCTGCCTACATTGAAAATCCTAATAGAGACACGAAAAGTCTTAAAGAAAATGACTAGGTCCACGTCTCATCTTTGCCACAACTAAACAGTAACTTGTTTTCAATCATACAGATTAACTGAGCAAAAAAATATCATATCCCCGAATTTATTTCTATTATTCTAACAATTTTTTTAAATTATTTTAACAAAAATTAATAAAATATAATTATTAATTGACAAATGTATTCCAAATATACTTACAACCATTAATGATTGATCAATGGGATCTATCAATTGTTGTTAACTATCTGATCAAAACTCATATATATATCTATGGCCAAAAGTTAAACAATGGTGTATCTACTTATAACTACTTTGAGCAGGTCACTCTCCATGGAGTTGGTGTCACCGCTTCATAGTGGTTAAGGTTAGGTGGTGAGATGACATTGGAAGATATCCCTTTCACATAGGTTATCCAAATTGATGAGATATGTTGTAGGTATGGAAAAGAACTTTTCCTTTTCCTTTATCTTTACTTTTTCTATTGAAGGCAAGTTGATTACCTTTTTGTCCTTACAAGTTTGTTTATTTAGTCCACTTGGTACAAGTTAGGTAGGAAGTTACAGAAGCATGGAGGGGTGGTTGGTCCCCTATCATGCAAGACATCCAGTGTTTTTTAAGGCTCAGAGTATACTTCTCCTCTGACTTTTCTGAAACACCAACCAAATCTTCAGAACAAATTAAGCTGGTATAAGGGGCCATCAAAAGGCTGATATTTGATTTCCAGGTCCTACCCAATCAATGCTCCTTGGAACAAAAAGCAAAACCACTAATGTGTGGCTCAGTTGGTGGCAAGCTGGGCTCTAGTCGGCATCTCCGGAGGTAAGTCTGGAGTCTAGTCGGCTCTCCAGAGGTAAGTTTGGAATTCAAATTCCACTAGAAGCACTCGTAGCCAAGGATTTACCTTTAATGCTCTCGCCCCGAACATGGATTAGTCCCACACCTATGTGGGTGTGGGGACACCACATGGTTAAGACCAAAAAAGTAAAAAATAAAAATGCAAGATTTGGCATTGATATCGTAACTGATTCACCAAATGTTGTGTGTATCTGAGGTAAATCTTTGTATTGGGAATATGAGTTTGATCTCTTTTTAACCAAAACATATCTACTTTGATCCAATTCTGTGTTTTGAAGTCTTTCCTTCCTTTGGAATGTTGGTAGGACATCCTCTCAAAATAAGGATGGGGTGCATAGTGTTTAAACTTGGTATCGAATCATGGATCGTTCCGGTCTAGCCATTCAATTCGGGATCGGCCGATTCAAATATGGTCTATTTTTTTTGTAAAAAAATCATAAATTTTAATAGGGGTGTGGACGAACTATATTCGATCATTTGATCTGACTAGTCTGAAACCAAATCAAATCGTTTAAATTGAACGATTTGACTTGATTTTGGACCAAATCAAAAAACTTTAGCAATTTTCAAAATCGGCTTGAGATCGTGATTCTTCCCAAGCCGATCTAACTTGGAATCGACCAATATTTAACACACTATGATGTGGTGGGGAGGGTCTAGAGTTCGAACCCGCGTTTTCCTTTTGGGAGAGTGGTTGAGTGACCATCACTCACGGTGATACCAAAAAAAAAACTTAGTGTTTTGAAACTCGGCAACGAACTCGAAAAACTCAGTCGAGTCATTAACAAATTTAGCAGATTAACTCTAATATTAGTTAAGTTCGTTAATGGTAGAAGGAGTTTTAGTTTGGTGGTTTAGTAGATACTAATTAGTGGTAGAAAGACGATCAAACAGTCAACACATCTATCATGCAATGTCGGGACATGGATAAGAAGAGGGTTGAACCGTTAGAGGGACTGCTTGGTCATTCTACGAGGTTAGCTTGCCTGATCTCACGAAGTCAGAGCTGTGTGCATACAATGGGCTTAAGCCACGTGGCTTATTCGAGTTTATTGGATGGCCGTGTTTAACTCTAAATCGTGGAAGGTATCTCCCCACCAATTAAGTCAAACTGGCTGATGGTTCAATTCAATCCCAATATTGCATTGAATTAAGAGGATCCCAATTAGCTAGAATCTGTACGAAACAAGGTTTTTATTCTCCGGATCCTGGATCGGACCGGTCCGGGCTGATCCCATCTTGGTATGATCCAACTTTTGGATCGTCTTTTGAAAAAAAAAAAAAAAAATCGATCGGATCGGCCGATCCTTATCAATATCGGTTGAGTCGGTCCAATCCAAAGCCAATTGAAAAAAAAAAAATTTCGATTGGTTGGATTGATTCGATGATTGGATCAGATCGGATCGATGTCAGTTGGATCAGTCCGATCCGAAGCCACTTGATATAATAAGTTGGATCAGGGGTTGGGATCGGACCGGTCCTGGCCAATTCCGATCTGGATCGGCTGGTCCGATCCTTGAAACCATGGTAGGAAAGGAATGGAAAATCGATTTTCGGATGAAATCTGTACATTTGATACAGAAAATGTGAGTAATTAGACAGTAATTCTCTAAAAGTATTCCATTTTTAATGAAAAACCTCTCAAACTTTACCTTTCAAAAAGAAGGAAAAACGATGGAAAAGAAAGAAAAAAAAAAGTGTTATCTTACTTTCTATCCTTTTCCAACTAACCAAACACAGCCTTTGAAATATTTTTTAAGACCGTATTTGATTTCGCTTGTGCTTTTAAGTACTTCTAGATAAGTAACTAAATTGTAGTGAAGTGCTTTGTCAAGACAGAATTGTAAGAGATTTCTTAAATTTTAGAGATAAAAGTAATCATTTTAAAAGTTTTATCCAAGGCTAAAATATCATATCCAAAGTTTTTCTATTGTCTATAAAGTAACTTCTCCATATTGGCAATCTTCCCAAGTTCCTTGGCTGTTTATAGGTAAGAACTTATGAAGTAACTTCACTATATTGGCAATCTTCCTAGGCTGTTTATAGGTGTAAGAACTTACCCCTTTGATGTCACCTAATACACTCTTCACATAAAAAGTGCTTTAATAAGTAAAAAGTAAAAATAAATACTTAATTAAGCAATGCCAAATGCAACTTTTTTCCTGATGAATAATAACCAAAAAACAGCATAAATTTAGAGGGAGAATGTAAAAAAACAAAGGTTGCTTAACCCTAAGGAGGGACAAGTGCCTCTGCAAACAAAGAACAAACAAAACAACAAAAGAGAAAAAACCTCAAAGAAAGGCACCCTCTACAAAACTACCCCAGCCCTCACATAGTAAACAGGGCAAAGAAGAAAAAAAAACCTTGGACCTCTTCATTTTTTTTCCCAACCCAATCAATTAATTACCCTCAAAGCTCTAATTCAAAGGCTTTATCCTGCATCATCATCCACCTGAACCTATGTGAATGAATAAAGAAAAGAAATCCCCCCTCACCCTATTGTTAAGCCCAAGCCCATGAACAACAAGTCCACCCGGGTAGAACTTTCCCTCAAAACCGGCATATCAGGGAAGGGAACCTACCACTTATATGTTCAAACACTTCACATCACTTTTCCAATGTGAGACTCTAAACTTCCCACCCAACTACTCCACTTAGCGGGCAGAGCGCACACACCTCAATTCCCGAGTGTATCTTGCACCCTAACAATCTCCCCCTCGACCTGCATGTTAGATGCTCACAAGGCATGGGCAGCACTCAGGAGATATCTCGCAACGTCCCAAGCCGAACCATCGGCTCTGATACCAATTGGTAGGCCCAAGCCCAAGAACAACAAACCCACCCGGGTAGAATTTCCTCTCAAAATCGGCTTATCAGGGAAGGGAACCCACCACTTATATTCTCAAACACTCCACATCACTTTTCCAATGTGGAACTTTAAATTTCTCACCCAACTACTCCACCTAGCGGGTAGGACGCACACACCTCAATTCCCGAGTGTATCTTGCACCCTAACACCTATTTCTTCAAAAGAACGTCTTTGTCACAAAAGAGAAAAATAAAAACGAACATTTTTACTGTTGTAATACCTGACTCGAATCCAGACACCAACACCTATATTTTGATCTTGAAATCTCGTAAAGCTCGTCTGGAGACATCTTCTCTAGTTCTTTGGATTTCCACGAGTCAAAGCTGTTGGCACAGCCGTGTGTATTGTGGACGGCGTTTAGTTTTCCAATCCCTTCCTTCAGGTGAGCTTGAGAACGCAATTTCCTCTTGGAGAGCATTTTGTCTGTTTCGAGATGGCTGTTTCATCAGCTGTTCCAACAGCTGATGGACGCCACATCAGCCATTTCGGGGGGTCTCCTTCGAATTTTGAATATTTCGAAGGGCCTCTTTTGAAATATTCAAATTTCAAAGGGCCTATTTCGAACTGACGTGGCGTCCATCAGCTGTTGGAACAGCTGATGGAACAGCCACCTCGAAACAGACGAAATGCTCTCCTCTTGTAAAGCCTCATTGCAGCTACGCAATCCTCGTAAGGATCATGCACTCCCATTTGGATATCATACCTGTAAACTCTTCAGAACCTCTACAACATGTTATGCTTTTACAATTATCTTTCCATCTAGGCAAAACTATAAATTTAGGTCAAATTGTCTCCAATTCTTGCATCTCGTTCTTGGAAAAAGAAAAATTCAAAGGAATTTTAATTGTAACAAATTGTTCTAATACAAGCAGATTTGGAAATTTCTAATTTAGAAGATATATTACTTAAAATATACAAGCATAGTGTTAAGGATAGGTCGATCCTGGTCTACATCGGTCGATCCAACTCGGGTAACTCGGTTCGAAACCGAGTCAGATCATCCAATCCAGACGATTTGACTCGATTTGGACCGAGTCAAAGAACTTCAACATATTTCGGACTGGGAAGATTCCCGATTCGATACCAAGTTTATACACTATGTATACAAGTGCTACATTAAGTACACAAATACTATCTTTAGTATCTTTCACCTTCAGCTTGACTTTAAATTTGGTATTGAACTTTTACACATTTATAATACACATATCCTTCACCTTACTGTACCCATGTCCAACATGACACGTGTCCCACACTCTAGATCCATGTCCACAAGATAGAAAATTTGTGGATTGGGCCCATACCCAAATCTCCATGCATGCACCCAACATTTAAGAGTCATTAAAAATGACTAAAACTAATATTCTCGTCTTATTTTAGTAATTTTTTCATGTTGCAAGTTTACAATTTACTTTTTATATAGTTGAACGTTCTGTTTATTTGATATAACTTCGTGTAAAAACCATTTTTTTTTTTTTTTTAATTTTAGTAGATAACGTATCCATGTAGGTATTGATACGGACCAATAGTTGTATCGTGGCTTGGGATCGGACCGGCCGATCCGGACCGGTCTAGCAGGGTTTTAAATACCGGAACCGGTCGCCGGATCGGTTCCGGCCGGTCCGGAGTTGGTACAGAAAACAAAATAAAAAATTAAAAAATTTCAGATCGCATTGGACCGGAGGGACCGGTCGGACCGGTGGGACTGCCGGCCGGAGGTATCGACGGACCGGCCGGACCAGCGGAACTGGTCACCAGACCGCCGGTCCATAACCCAGCGATACAAAGGTTTGTATCGCGGGTTGGAACCGGACCGGCCGATACGGACCGGAATCGGCCGATCCTTGAAACCATGCAGTCTAGTGACTGGATTGGACAGATCCAGCCAATCCAAAGTATTTTTTTTTTTTTTAAATTTATAAAATGAACGATCCAACAGGTATCAGCCTGGACCGGTCCGATACCGACCGGTCCGACGATCCAATTTTTTTTCTAAAGACGATTCAACTTTTGGATCGGATCTGGATTGGCCGGTACCGGCCAGTATTGCCGATCCGGATCGGCTAGGGCCGGTTCGATCCAAGATCCTGAGACTTAAAACCCTGGTCAAACCTCAAAATTGAGTACAATTTAGGCAACTCTAAAGTGAGGATCCAAGTGAATAAGGTTTAGTATGACTGGAAACTAGTTTAATCCAGCAACTAGTTCAGTATCAAAATCAAGTAATCAACTGAATCCCACTTCAGCCAAAACTATCAATCCCTTGCTAGGCCAAGTCTCCGAAAATGTTTATACTGGAATTTGGAATATCTTATTCCCCTAAACCATATATGGATTCTATCAATATCTCTTTTTTTATATTTATCCTACTGTTACAGAATGTGTTCAATGTGAGAACCCTAGTTGGCCAGAGCAGATGGATGATTTACAGGGCACACATATGGCATGGATCCTTCGATTACGAATTTTCTAAGGGCAACAAAATCTCATTCATTATGCATCCTCTCAAAGATTTAATAAAATATCATTTATAGTGACCAAAGATGAGAAGTTTATCTCACCCCGAGTTGCTCAGTTGGTAAGGGCGAATAGGGGATTGTGTGGGTTAGGCACACGGTCTCAAGTTCGATTCTCGAGTTGGGCAGGTTCGGATTTAAGTGGGAGGTCGTGACGGTGGGTTGCTGCGCAAGCCTCCTACTTGAGATTTGTCGGACCTAAAGCCCGGACACCCAAGTTATTAAAAAAAAAAAAAAATGAGAAGTTTACCTAAACAAGTGGTCAGGGTAATCCATTCTCGAGCAATCCAAATCAGGTTCTAGGTCATGACCGACAAGAAGCCTAGCCTTTCCACCTTCCAACCATGTTCTCCATATAGACTCTCCATTGTATAGAATCTCCAGATATATGGGTCCGTGCAACATTTCCACGATATCGTTATGATCAATCAATGGAAAGTGTTCTTGCCTCTATCATTAGCTCGGGTAGTCCCCGTTTCTGGTGTTGTGTGTATTTATACAGGCCTGCCGCTTCAAATATGTTTTAAAGCGTGATTCATACGGGGAGGGATTTTCTGCCGACCTTTTTGAAGACTCTCCTAATGACCCAATAAGAAGATTACACGTGGTCACACTAACGTTTACTTTGTTTAGACAGACGTTAGGGTGATTTTTCAAATCGCACCAAAACCAAGCTAAAACGCAAAATGCTGATGGTCACCGCCCAAATCAAACCAGTGAACTTATTCTCTTCTACCCATCTCTCTTTTCTTCCTTCTTGAGAGAGACGACTGTACTAAGCTGATAGTGAGACGAATCGGACGGAAGGGACGATTCCGGCGAAAGATTGAGAGAAGAAGGCCCATTCCAGGTATTAGCAATCAACTTCTCTTCTACCCATCTCTCTGTTTTTTTTTTTTTTCCTTTGTTAAGATTATACACAT
>JAUPMG010081004.1:0-12853 GCA_031762675.1 Pachysandra terminalis | reverse complement strand
TGCAGGTCTTTCATTCTGCCACAAGAATGATAAGGAAACCAATGTGAACCTTTCTCTGAAACAAATTTTTACCAATTTCATATATCAACTACTACTCTTTAACATTACAAAACAATTAGAAATTTAACTTGATAAACATATATCCAATGAAGTTTCAATCTCAAGATTAAGTTTATCTGTATATTCCAGAGAAGTACACATCAAAGACAGTAGTTAATACACATATTTAGAATTGGACTCTTTTTCATCTAGATATAAAGAATTCCTTCTTGCATGAAAATCTGTGAGAAAATGTATATATGGAGCAACCACCTAGACTCTGTTGTTAAAATCTTACAATTCAATTCGATTTGACCCTAGGTAGATTCAAATCAGTGAATAAAAAGATTCACATTTCAATCCTAAAAAGAATGGCAAATTCCCTTTTAAATGAAAACTTCCCCTTTTTTGTTTATATATACATAAACGTAGCTTATTAAAAAGAAAATCCTAAAACAAATCCCAAAACCTTGATCCGAAACCCTATTGCTAAGATTACTATGAATCTTATGATCTACAGTTCAAAATTACTATATATTCATGTGAAAATTGAATATTGATGCATATATATAAACATGCTGCAGCAAAGCAAGTAGAATTCAAATGTCAGAATAGATAGAGGTACCTTCTCTGAGACAGCAAATGCAGCCTGCACAGGGGTCATTCCCTGAAATGGAAGCAGAGCTGTTGTAAGCTCCCAAAGCACAATCCCAAAGCTATAAACATCAACTTTCCTTGTATATGGTTTTTCTTTGATCATTTCTGGCGCCATCCAACGGTAAGTTCCCATGTTACCTTTGGTTGCTTGACTCTGTGTTTCTAGACATGATGTGCCGAAATCAGCTACCTTAACCCGCATATCGTCATTGAGAAGCAAGTTACTAGACTTGAGGTCTCTGTGAATCACTCCTTGTGAATGAAGATACTGCATTCCTCGCGAAATGTCAAGAGCTAACCTTAATATTGTTTCTACCGAAAGCGAGTAAGGTTCTTTCTTGTTGAGGTACATCCTTAGAGTTCCTTGTGACATGTACTCCATAATAATACAATACAGTGGGGGCTTTTTACAAGCTGCAATGAACTGTAAAAGAGTTGTATCATATCAATTTACCGCAAATGCTTCGATATCTCTATAAATATTTTAAGAAATCCATGAAATTATTAACCATTGCCCTTCAAAATTTTCTCTTGATAATATAATTCTCCACCAAAATATTAAGGACCAAAGGTGACTTCATCTCTAACCAAGTACTTTGTGTCAATAATCAAGCAAGAATGTGTGGATGATTTTCAATGTGACAGTTACTGAAATTAGCATACATTGCAACAACAACAACAACAACAACAACAATAAAAATAAATAATAATAATAATAATAATAATAAATAAATAAAAACCATTGAACAATTTATATAATCAGAAAATAACAACCCTAATGAAGAGATTGATGAATGTTATGGGTACCTATGCAGGAAGCAGGATCTATACTTCAAGCTTCAGTGCTGATTACCCTAGATGTTCATGTTTGTTACTGAATTCAGTAAAAATTAAATACTCACCAAATAAACATAAACAACCAATCTGACTGTCAAGCTCATCAATCAAAATCTAAAAACTATGAAACAGGAGTTTGCACCCATTCATCTATCAAAACTTGGGACTTCAAATTTCAAATTGGGTAGGATTTTACTGAAAAGGCAGAAACTTGGGATTCATTAGCAACTCCATCTTAAAGGTATTACTGTTCTGAGATACGTAAAACAAACATATAGAGGTCTCTCAAGATAAAATGTCAAAAAAAATATATATATAGTGAAATGATAAAAAGACTGCAAACCTTGTAAAATTAAAGTATAGATAAGAGAAAGAAATAAGCTTCCATGGAATGAACAACAATTCTATACAAGACATGAAGCTTGGAATTTTTTATATTTTTAGAAAAAAGGGAAATTTAAGTAGGATAATTTCCTTATTTTCCCTTCTTCTTCTTCTTCTTCTTTTTATTGTGGAGCTTAGTTTTACCTGGACTATATTGGGATGAAGAAGACGCGAAAGCAGGGCAACTTCGGACTTGAACTGCTTTTCGAGCAAAGCCCGGGTTTCCTCATTATGAGTCGGAATCCTGACCATCTTCACAGCAACTGCTCTCTGTTTGTAAATTCCTCGGTATATCCGACTATGAGCACCGGAAGCGAATTTGTTCCCGATAAACAGTTGTGAAAGATCCGCTGTCCATTCCTCTTGGTCGTCCTTTGCTGTCTCCCAGCCCTCCATGTTTTCAGTATCTAATAACATCGACCATGACTCCAGGCTATCAAATCTTTTCCTTTCCATATTTTCCATATCAGGATTCAGATTAGGCTTTGATGAAGATGGTAAAGTGGGTGGTTTGCTCCTCTCCTTTCGAAGTCGTAATGCAGGAAAACATGATATCTTCGCCATTCGGGAAATTCCAATCGAGCTTCTCTGGTCTTGAGAAGCTTTTAAAGTTAAATGAACATATAGAATTTAAGAGAGACAGAGACTCTTCAGGGAAGTAGACTAGTTTTCTTCCAAAATTTGAACTGTTTTGAAAAAGAAAAGCATGGGTTCCCAAACCAGTGAGAAATCAAAAATGGAAATTCTAGAAAATCCAATGTGTGCTAGAGAGAGAGAGCGAGAGAGAGAGAGAGAGAAATCTGATTGCAGCTCTTCTTTTGAAAACAAAGCTCTACATGGGTTTTCATAACAGTGATGATAGCAAAGAAAAACCCATGAAGAAAAAACAGAGAAAGGAGGAGGGAAGGAGATCACGAGTGAATCAAAGACAGTTTATCAATCAACGACATGGGTTTTGTAAGAAAATTGAAAACGAATATGGGGTTTTCATGGGTTTTTAAAATCGAAACTATACTAGAAAGAGTCCATGAAAGTGCAGACAAACACATAGCAGAAAAAAGAATCAGATATTTTTCAGAACCACAATTCATTTCGAGTTTTTTCGCTTACAATTTGATAAAATTATGAATTTTTTTTTGTGTCATTGACATTCATCATATGATCAGCTCAGAGAAAAATATCAGATAATTTTGACAGGGGAAGAGATGAATCTAAAGGAAGAGTATTCAGGGACTTCTCGTGATTGCTTAGTTCGAAAGTAGAGAATAGAGAGCACTTTTTGGATCGAATCCCATCTTCTTCGGCTTCTGCTTTCTACTTTTTTGGCATTCATTATTACTGTTTCCGCGGCTACAGTTGCAAAGAAAATGCAAAAAAGTTAGTTAATAGATTAAGCCACTTGAAACATCCCATCGATCAATCATATGTTTACTCATCACTTTTATTTACTATTTCCATTATTATCTTTTAGAATTCTTCCCAAGTTGCAGGGTCCAAGTGGCAAAAATTAAAAGAACACATCTTGCCCACATGAAATGTGGGGTCTACCTGGCTCCCACCAATCCAACGTCTGTAAGCATCTCTCTTTTGATTAGATCGAATGGTTATGGTCATTCAGAGATCCTACACATTCACCAATTCTTTTATATTTTGTGAGTTCTTTCCAAAATCAAGAACAGCCCATCTTAGATCAGAATAAGATAGAAGAAATTGAGAAAAGAAGAAAGAAGAAAGAAGAAAAGTTTTATAAATTAGCATAGACATAAACAGGGGAATCATATTCAGAGATCCTACGCCTTCACCGGACCGGTGCAACCGGACGGTCCAGACCGGTATCGGTTGTACTGGTCCGGCATAACCCCCACAATACAAAAATTCATATCGTGGTTTGGAACATTATACCTGACTGTCCATACCGGTACGGTCCGGTCCTTTAAACCATGATGTTTTTGGATGCCCTTAATCATGAAAATAATAAGATGGTGTTGGCCATTGATAATTAGTGGTTAACAGTATGTTATCAATGATCCAAAGGATTTAATCTCTGTAGAACCCTAATTGTAATTCTCTTGTAAATGGATCTTTTTAGATGGTTCAAGTTTAAATGATCAATTGCTCAAAAATAATTAGGGATATTAAGAGAGGCATAAATTAACATCTCAATCAATACAACTGGACATAGTATGGAGTATGACTGAATTCATCAGTTATATTTGCTACTACAGAGAAGCAGCTAAAGTTTCTAGATATATGTGTCTCATCAGAGAAGATGATATTTAGTGAAGATGAGACTTTAACATCAGAAATATTTACTTGGGCAATTTGGGAAAATGGAGCTTGATCAGCATTGGAAGTTCAGACAGCTCAACCTGAGGATTACCCATAAGTATACCCTTCAACTTCTCATCACAATTCACCAGATTCCTATTGTTTGGATCCTGCCAAAGAAAAACCACCCAACATTTCCCATGATGGATTGGGCTCTGGCATTGAAATCCAGTACAATCCTGCAACACTTTAAATCACTTGGATAATGGGATAAATACAGTTACGTGTGTGTGTGTTGATGTAAGCACTGCTTTAAATCACAAGCCTGCGAAAAAAAAAAAGAACAAGAAGAACCCCCCTGAGTATAAAAATCCATATGCCCCAAAATACAATATTGATACTTGAGGATTTACAGTCATGATTTCCATGAACAAGCAACAGTTAGATCGAGTATGGAGCCAAAAAAAACAAAAAAAATAATAATAAAAAAAATCAAAGAACCTAATTGCATGTTTCATCAAGAACAGTTCAAATGTGATTTTTCTCTCCCATCTATGAGCTACAGATTACTACCTGAGAAGATGGTGAAAATTGAATTTCTGAGGCACAAATGGTCTCTTGCATCCATTCGCCATGGACTAGAAAGTTGGACAAAAAGGTTTCTGTTTAGTGACTCTATTTGGACAAAAAAGTATCCATCAAATTGTTTTTGCCATCCTCAAATTCAAATGAGCTCCTAGAATCCCCTGGATGAACGATATACTCCTAAACACAGATGGACTTGGGAAGGGACCAGTCTAGCTTTAGATATATGTACAAGGACCACTTGCGTACTCCAATCTTCGCTATTGTAGCAAGTTGTTCCTATTTCGTCCAGTGTCTCAGCAATTATAGACACGGTTCAATTGCTGGTTGCTTGGTAAGATTTTGTTATCGACAGGTTTATAGGCATATCTGTTGATGACATAATAAGGTACTGGAGAGATGTTGATCTTTATAGTCCAGTGTTTCGGTCTTATCTGAACAGTTCGATCCCTCCACCTCCGGGACCAGCCTAGCAGAGTCATCTCTGGCTAATCCAGGTCCTTCAGATGTTGAAGAGTATTCAGAGATCATAGGGATGATGATGTATTCCAATCCCATTGAAGAAAAAAAATCTATTAGAGAAGAGGCCACTTCTCTTTTTGTTCATCACAAGGATGCTAAAAAGCTTAACTTGATGAATCTTAAGGTGAAAGGGGACTCTGCCACAACCAGAGCATGTGTCAATCAGTTCCTGCAGGCTAAGTTTATCTAATAAAATCGGGGTGGTCACATCTATTGATAAATATCTTATTCTCTGGGTGCATAGATTGGCTAACTCAATGGTGAGTAGTGTTGCCAAAGGAAGTATGGAAGGAGGATTTTGATTTTGGGGATTGCTTTAGCAGTGTTTTCTTTTTTTTCCCATTTCTTTTTTTCGGGCTGTATAATTTGATCAGCCTGGATTGTATATTTGCTCTCCAGCTTTGCCCTTAATAACAGGTGAAGCTATTTATCATGAAAATTAAAAAATAAAAATAAAGTGTGAACTGAAAGGAGTTGTGGGAATCCTGGAATAGAAATTCTAGAAGATTAAAGTTTGTAAATAATTCTCAGATAGAGGCTGATCGTTTGAACCATAGCGCTGACTGACCATAATTAGTTAATTATCCAATTGGTTATAAAGTCTCTATAAAGAAACACTAACGAGGCCCTTTCTTTACTAGAGGAAAGCTAATAGAACAGCTGACTTCTGTCTAAAATGTGCAGTAGAGTATATGAATTAATGTTACATCCAGAGGACTTTCAAGTGATCTTTCACCCATCATGGCTTAAAATGTTAGGGATCATAGATATAAATTTCTTTGTCCTTCAATATATACAAGCGTTCCTTCCTACCATCCTCAACCCCATGTACTCTCACAGGGAAACAAAGTATCTGAAGAAAATCATTTTTCAATTCTCAAACTAAGTCTAAGAAATATAATGACTATTTTCAGGACACAGCAAAAATAATCAAGGAAAGAAAACGTCGGTCCCTTTTGTTATTCATTCCAAAAACAAACAATGGTCCCAATAATGAGACTGAGACACTAAACTTTTAGCCTGGATTCCTTTTTTTAAATAAAAACATACTTTTAATTGGAAAAAAAATGCTCTATATATGCTTACATCAAATTTAGACCCCAAGTTTAAACTACCAAAATTAATCTATTAAGGTGCTTTCCACCATAATCCTCAGATTAAAATACTGATAAATATTAAATCTTAAATCTTCCTAATATCTTCTTCTTCTTTCTTTCTTTTTTTCCCTATATTGTCTTCTTGGCTATCCCTTTGTCCTCGAAACGAAAAAATTTCAAAATCATGAATATCTTTGCTATACTCTTCAGATTCTTTTAGCCAAGTGTTCACATTATTTTACTCATTGCTAGACCCACCGGATTTAATCTTACTGGTAGAAATCAAATTTCATAAGCTTCGCAATGCTAACAACTGGGAATTTAAGAAATTTTACACCATGACAGTTTTTTTGATGAATATACGGTTAATTTGATACCACTTATAGTTTATAGTTATTAATTTACTACTCATCTATCTAGATTAATAGGATAGACTGTGTCCCAAGAACCTCAAATTATAGAAGTATTACTATGATTGCTGAACATGCTTAGTATAACCCAAAAGCTTTCTACCCATGATTTGATTCAATTTAGGGACTCTTAAGTGAATCTGGTAAGAGTAAATCCGCAGGCATAAACATAAACAGCAATGAAAAGAATGCTTTCACTCATATTTTTTGGGAAATAGCATGTTCATAATCTATCAAAAGCTAAATGTTCATAGTTAATCTGCCATGGAACAAGCAGGATTATATATAGATGAACCGAGATCAAGAACCCTAAATAAACACATCTATTCAAACACTCGAGCTAGATGAAACAATATATAACAGAACAAAACACAAACACATGGAAGGATCGGTTGACGACCTGGAGATTGTTGGTCTTGATGTAGGACCAGACGTGCATGAAACAACCCAAACGGGAAATCTGAGACTGGCCGACGAACTCTCGAAGGTTTGAAGGTAGATTTACGAGGTCGATCAGGTTCGCGAGCTTCTTTGGGTTCTCTGTGATGCTTTTCTTCAGCTTTTGGGGCAGCATCTCTCTCCTTCCCTCTAGAAGTGCAACCCGGGTACAAGATATTCTCTCCCTTGGTTCCACTCTATCATGCACAGCTAGGGCTGCAAATTTGCGTGGGCCCGCCCATGGCCCGTTTCGCCCTCTCTATGCTATTTTAGGGTTCGACATCATCTAGAGCGCGGAAGCTGCAGCATCAATTGTAGCGCAAGGCTTAACAAACCGGAATTAGAGATCGGATCAGTACTGGTCCGTCTGTATCCAGTGCAGAAAGCAAAAAAATAAAAATAAAAAAATTTTAGACTGTCGTCGGACTGGCTGGATCGGTCACTAGACCGGTGAGACCAGTCGCTGGGCTTCCAGACTGGCGATATTGGTTGTCGAACCTAGAGCTGGGAATTTACGACCCAACCCACCAACCCGCCCCGCCCCGCGCCCGACTAAATGGGTTAGGGTCGACCTGTTTATTAAATGGGTTGGGTTTGGGTCTAGGTTTCGTCGACCCGTTTGTAAACGGGTCAAACCTGACCCAACCCGAGTTGATCCGTTTATTATTTTTGTTTATTTTTTTTACAATATTTATTAAAAATATAATGTTAAATAAGATGATTTATGATTTTATTAATTTAAAATTAAAATAAATATTTAATTAATTAATTAAAATTTAAACTGTTTGGAGGGTTCGACCTGTTTATGGGTTGGGTTCAGGTTGAGGTTTTTCTGACCCGTTGGTAAATGGGTTGAACTCGACCCAACTCGTTTAAGCCTCAACCCGATTACAACTCGACCCATTGCTACCTCTAGCAGGACCAACAGTACCGGACGCTGAACCAACAGGACTGATCACCGAATAGCCAAAACTAATCATTAGATCAAAGGTACCGGATTGTCGGTCCATAACCCAGCAATACAATCCTTTGTATCGCAGGTTGGGACCGGAGTACGGACTGATATCGGACGATCCGTGACACCATGTTGTAGCATGCAGACACACGCATCATGCGTCAAGTTAGATTCAGTAATGTGCATCTATTACGTCAGTGAACACGTGCATAAATGCACGCTGCAACTAATGTTGTAGCTTCCACGCTCCAGAGAGTCCTGAAAATATAGGACCTTACCTTAGGGCAAACTGAGCCTAATTTTTGATGCTTGAGCTTTATGGGGTTACATCAATGTTGAGTTTACTTTCATAATCATCAAGTTCAATGGAATAATATGATATTCTTTTTGAGCATTGACTTTGAATGCAAATATCATCTATTTTGTCATATTTTCATAGTATTCCTTATTTAATTGACAAATCCATATTTTCATAGTATCCCTTATTTAATTGTCAAATCCTCATTTGACAAGTATACACCCGTGTGTGAAACTGTTTATTTTTTAGAAAATGAGAGTATCATCCAGTGGGCAATATAGGTTCTCGCAATAAAATGTTGACATGTGGCGATAGGCTCAACTTGAGATATATTCAAACGATTTTTTCTATCCTTTTCAAGAAAAAGTTAAAAAAATTTATCTAAATAAAAAATTAGATAAAATTATTTTATATAATAATAAAGATAAAAATAATTAAAACTTTATAATTTATTTATTATTATTATTATTTTTTTTTTTTGCTATTTTAAGTTTTAGGTTAAGGTTTAGTTATTAGGGTTTAGGGCTCATTTTCTCCTCTTAGGATATATATATATATATTGAGTAGATTTTAAGGTTCATCTATATATATATATATATATATATATATATATATATATATATTGAGTAGATTTTAAGGTTCATCTCTTCTAATATTTAGGGTTTATCTTATTCTATTTTTATTATTATCATTTTTTTAAGGTTTAACATTTAAAATTTAGGGTTCATATTTTGTTTTATAGTTTTAATTTAAAATTTTAAGATTATAATACTTAGAATTTAATATTTATATTATTTTTATTTTATAGTTTAATTTTGTTTTAACTTTATTTCTAACGACTTTAGGTTTTAAATGTGACTAAAATTCTAAAAGATTGTCGATATCACATCCACTTGCCATAAACATATCAAGTGGGGGACCTATATAGATTCCCGCGGGTGACCTCCTCACTATTATTTTTTATATGACGTTTTCTTTTCAGTTTCAAGATTCTAAGTTATCATAAAATAGAAGGAAAAAAAAAAAAACTTAATTTAGTGATATTGTAACATATGGAGTGTTTCAGTTTTAAATTACAAGGTCAAGCTACATTCAACCTTAACCCTATAAAAAAATCATAAGGTTGGGCCTGGGCTCCAAAAATAGGATCGTGAGCAGGCCTTAAAGTAGGTTAGGGCCTATTTCTCTTTTAACTGGATTGGGTTGGGTCGAAACACAGCTATCCATTTTCATCCTTATACTCGCACCAATCAATATTTGGGCCGCGAGTTTTTCTATATGGATTTGCAAACACTCGATTTGTACGGGTAATTTTTAAGTTATAAATGTTTTTGATAATGATGAACGAGTAAGTTCTTACTCATGAACAATAGAAAAAGATAGCCCATAAAAATGTTGCACTCAACAACTTCTTTTTATCATTTATGTCAAAATTGGTTTCTAAAACATGGATCGAGATCTTCTGCGAGCAGAAGTTATGTGAGCGCCCTCTGGTGTATAGAGACAATACCCAAGAGCGAAAATACCATTTTGCTTCTTGGGTACAATTTTAGTGGACCCCACTCCTGGGTGTTGTCTCTACACCACATGGCACTCACGGAACTTCTGCTAGATCCACTCCCCTAAAACATTAATGAAACTGTCGAAATGACACTCTTCTTCCTTTGATTTACCAAAAAAAAAAAAAACCCAAATCCTTTGCAAATGATATTTTTTATTCTTAAATTTAAATTAATTTTTATAAATTTATATTGTTAAAGTATTTAAGTTATCTGTATTTTCAAACATATTTTTTTTTTAACTTATTGGTGCTATGGATAAGTACTCTCCTCCCATTGAGTTGATTCACTGAGATCTAATAGGTGCTTATCCAAAAGCACAAGTCTAGCCAAACGCGTTGTTAGAAAAAGTCCATTTTCCTGGGTATGTTTCTTAGCTAAGAAGCTCTCCCTCTCTCTCTCTCTCTCTCTCGTTTTCTTATTTGCAGGGATCAGCGTCGCTTTAACTCTCCTATTTTCTCTTTGGTTTTCTTTAATTGCAGGGGTGAGGGACTTTAAGCATTTCAAGGTATGGTTTAGGCATACCGGCAAATGGCCGAGCTCTCTCTCTCTCTCTCTCTCTCTCTCTCTCTGATATTATGTGTTTTGGATGAGTAGGGTTTCTCCGTCGGTGATTTTCCGGTTGATACAGTGAGAAATCTACTGGAATGCCATTGTTTCAGACAAAAACCATCGAATACGCGAATTTTCAATCTTAAATCCTCGGATTTAAGATTGAAAATTCGTAGATTACAGATGCATCCGCTCTCAGAACGCGTATTCGCTCTCTGAGCTCCAGTTCGCCCCCACATACTCCATGTATTGTATACAAGCCATGGTTTAATATTTACGACCCACCGGACCTGATTGGTAGAAGCTGTCCACGCTTGGAAATTTCACTTGCTGGTTCATTCTTCGGTGTGTGTGACTTGAAGATATACTGACATGGCTTACCAATGCAGGTGAATGCAGGTGATGACAATGGATAGTTCTGTTCCTTCATTTCCCGTCCGGCACAAAAGCCTTTGTTTAGAAATTAAGGTAGCCCTTCTCCTCTTTAACTAATTGTTCCATTGTCTGCATTTCCTTTGCATCCATTTTTCTCCTTATAAGTGTATAATTTAAGCTAAGGAAACCTACAATTCAATGTAAGTATAACAGATCATTCTCATTTTATAAGGGTCATCTATATGCCCTTAGCTTGGAACTGCTTCATGTCATGAAGATGTGGAATCATGTTCTTTATCAGATAGAAGATAATCTCCTGGGTCGGAATACCATGGACTATCTTCTTCTGGCTCGGAACTGGAAGTCGTTTCGGATTGATAATCTTCATTATCGAAATACTGATTATGTGACGATGGGAGAGAAGATGTTAATGACGCTGTAGGATTAGTCCAATATTCATCTTGATCAGAATCTGATTCTTCAGCAGACGATATATGAATCATTTTGATTTCCATGTTTGCTATTTCTTTAGAAATATCAGCAGTAGTGAGAACATGATCAAGATGAATATTGGACTAATCCTACAGTACCATCAACATCTTCTCTCTTGTTGTCACAACTGGGACTAAGATGCAATCAACACTAATTGTATCTTAGTCCCAGGACATATTGCAATTATTGGTCAAGAAAAATGGAAGAAATGTGAAATTTTCCTCGACACTGGAGCAAACATCAATTTCTGCACAAAACAAATGCGGCAAAATTGGATCCATTATTCTGATGGGAGCATGATCCAAACAAAGAAGTTTCCCTTTGCATCATAATTACATTATGGAGGATACGAATATGAAATTTATAGGATACCCTTTGGTCCATAATCTGTTTACTGTAATGTCTATATCTCTTTGTTTCAGTCTCTTTCAATTACACTGAATTTGCCTCAATGAATTATTAACTTCTAGTGTTTTTTTTCCATTTCAATTTTTTTTTTCTTTTCAAGATGCTTACTTTATGTTCTTGTGATCTTAAGCAGGGAAACAAAACAGATTTAGTCTTATGTAGCTACGACGATCATTTTCTTGTGAGTTTTAAGCTCCCAAGTCTTTAAACTAAAGATGTTTCTAGGCCACTTCTAATATTTCAAAACAATTTTCAGGTTGTGGCCACTCAGATTGGAAGCATGGGAACAATACTGCATGCCAGGTCTGTTTATTCTTCCTTAGTAGAGGATAGTTTTGTTTCTTTTCTATTTATGTGGCTATGCAGCTTGATTTAAGTTTCTTCATACTTATTTTATATGATTAGGAGTGTGAAATATCTTTCTTACATTTTCAATTCCTAGCTTTGGTTTCTTAAAACAGTTTTTAATCATATGTAAGGGGAATGGTACTGGTCGTATCAGGGTGTGTTCAGTGTAAAGCGAATCCCTAATCTCCCTTTCTGGTATGTCTGTGAGCCTCATGGTGGTAGATCTGGTCTGTGTAGAACATTGATAGATGATGCTCATCTAAAGAAAAGTGTGAATATCAATTTTGATGGTAAAATTTGAAATACCCAATTCTAGAATGGATAGTTTCTGCATTAAGAAAACTTTATCAATCAGTATCTTCTACCTGTGAATGCATCTAGGGCTGTCAACGAGCAGAGCTTTTGAGCTCTATAATTAGACTTGTGAGCCGAGCCTGAGCCCTAAAAATGCTCATTATTTTAACGATCTTGAGCCGAGCCTACCCAAGCTCGGCTCGGCTCGGTTTGTATTGGAGATAATACATCTCTATTTCTATATCTTATATTATATATTAATATTGTTGATCAGGCGGGCTAATTTAACCCCACTTTACACGCGGCGCTTGATTACAAGCGCGTGTACGCGTTTT
>JAUPMG010081003.1:0-26750 GCA_031762675.1 Pachysandra terminalis | reverse complement strand
TGAATAAAATTGTATTTATTTCATCTGATCTTGGTTTTGTTAAGCTGATCCGCGGTCTAGAAATAGATCTCGAAGGTTGTGTCTCGTGATCCATGCCATCCCACCTAGGGATCAGAGTTACGGGGTCGGGGCGTGACAACTTTCATTGGTATTTTTCCATAGATAGAGAAAGAGAAGGAATATATGGCTCACGTTCCCTATACTAATGCTATAGGTAGTCTGATGTACACTATGATGTGTACACGACCCAATATTAGTTTTGAAGTTGGTTTAGTCAGCTATTTTCAAAGTAACCCAAGGCAGACTCATTGGACATCAGTGAAACATATTCTTAGATACCTACGTGGGACAACTGATTACATGCTTTGCTTTTAGGTAGTAGATTTGCAACTTCAAGGGTACAAAGATGTGGACTAGACAAGTGATCTAGACGATTGAGAGTATACATCACGATACACATTCTTGCTAGGTGGCAATGCCATCTCTTGTAGTAGCATGAAGCAAGTCTGTGTCACGTTGTCCACCGTGGAGTCAGAGTACATAGCTTTTGGTGCAGCCATCCAAGAGGCCATATGGTCGAGGTGATTCTTACAGGATCTTGGAGTCTTTCGAGCAGGCGTAGGGCCTATCACCATCTATTGTGATAGTATGACAACATTGGCCTGCTTAAGACACCAAATACCATGGTAGGATAAATCATACCGACATTCACTCTCATTACATCCGAGATAGGGTTTCACATAGAGACATGTACCTTAGTAATGTCCCTACACAACAGATTACAGGTGATTCCATGACTAAACCTATAACTATGCAAGCTTTTAAGGTGCATGTCAAAGAGATGGGATTACGTAGATTATGATTTGTGTTAGGTGGTACAGTTTTTATTTACATTTGATACGTAGAAATCTTATATTACATTATATTTCATGCGTGAGAATTTAATAGAGTATCTTTTCACGAGGCATGAGATTGTGTATTACATGCACACTTTACACACACATTACTGCCATATTATGAGGATATGGATATGATATATCACCAGGCTAGTGGCCTGCTTCTCGCACAAGGACAGTCCCTGACACATGCATTGTGAGCAAAATGAAACATTAAGAGGACTTATGCCATCGGTGGCATTTAAAGGAATTTGTGCGTTATACGTTGCCCTGGCAGAGCCATGATGAGATTCCTTAGGGAATCAAATATTACCTGATAATGCCAAATGTGAGACTTAATCAAGGCGCTTGAGTGTTGTGACTTTGATTAAGGAGCTCAGGTTATGTTCATGGATTGTGAATAGACTTAGATCTATACAATGTTGGAGATTGACATACTCTTGACGGGCCCAAATCTCTACTATAGCATGTGTTGCATACCGCATATGCTGATAGTGACATTTTCTTGAGAGCAAGTGATGGATTCCTCTTTCCTTGATGTGTAAGTTTAGGATGATCCTTGTGAGGATTGACTTGTTTCCTTATTTACCTTTGATCATGTCATGAAGTTAGACCTGATGATCGTTACTTTAGCATTCTTTCCTATGGCCATGGATGACACAGTCTAAGGGTGTTTGACTGGGAAAGCAGTTAGGTTGAAGCTAAACGACATGGGGCCTAGAGAAGACTATTTGGTGCCACATTCATAGAGATACTATTCCAAAATTTGTGCTCATTATTTAAAATTATCATCTTTGATGTTTCACATTTTTACATATATATATATATATATATATATATATCTGATACATATGTAAACTATATGAATTATTTTAAGTGAGCACATAATTATGAATCTTGTGGTTAAGTATAAAGATCTGAGCTTGAGCTCATGAGAGGTTAGAAATACACAATTTTATGGAACTTGATATAGAGCCGCTCGTCCGTTACTTTGTACTAGTCGGTTGCACACTCAACGACCTGCATGATTACAAATCACGATTGCAAATTCTGATGTATATGAGAGAGATTCACACTTGTAGTTCCCACTATGAACGAGAGGGAGACGTTGGACTTATTAATTGGTTCTATCCGATTAGCCCATTAGGATGGGCCGACCCGGCTCCCTATTAGGGACTTCTACATTAGGCATTTTGTATAGCTGGCTTGATATAGGACTCTCTCCTAATCCTTAGGGGATAAGGAGATTGAGTCGTTTTAGGAGTTGAGTTGAGTTGAGTTGAGTCTTCCATACATGGAAGACTCCTCCTGCTCTCCCCTTCCATGCTTCATACATGAGATACATACTAGAAAACTCTCTCTCTCTCTCTCTCTCTCTCTCTCTCTCTCTCTATCTATCTATCTATCTCTCTTCATCTATTCATCTTTTCTTCCTCTCAGAGATATGGGTTGCTTCTGGGGTTCCATAGGATAGACCTTGGTTGATTGAGTGTGGGCATCCTTGTGTGGTTCAAGTAATCAAACATATATTGACGCGGAGCAACATCTGGTTCGTATAGGTCTTTCATTGCATATCCGGACTTGTGTAAAGAGAGGTACGTGACCCGATTCATTATTTTCCTACAATACGTATATATGTCAAAACATCATATATTTAACTAAAAAGTAATATTTATTTAAAATATATTTTATAATCTGGTCAAACCCGACCCTCCCTGATCGGGTTAGGAGCAGCTTTGGTATGAAGGGACTCCAATAGGGGTGAGTTAGAGTTGGTCAGAACCTGCCCTGAACCCACTTCATTGCCATCCCTAATATGAAACATATCCCTTAGAAACTCTCTTAGAGATATATTCATAAGTGTTAAATGCATGACATATTGGTGTCTATTTATAAGAATGAACCACATTACAATCAAATGCGGACAAAAAAACTATAAACATGAAGTGTTTATGATGAAAGAACATGGGTAACACCATCATATTATAATCTAATATTGAACACACCTTGTTGCTCCAATCTATAATGGCTTTTGCTTCCACAGGGAGGTCTTGATCTAAATAAAAAAAAGGCATGAGTTTCTTTCATCAAAGACAAAATTTGCTAAGAATTCGGCAAGAGTATTAATCTCTTTATATACAAATATGTTTGATAGAGAATTTCATATTCGTACAAAACTTTACAAAGTCCTAACACCAATACTGTAATTGTTAGAATTATTTAAATGATAGCATAAATCTGAAGCAAAAGTTTAGAATTACATCCAACCATTGTTGTTTTAAAATTGTTGTTGTTGATTGCATTCTGATGAAGAAGATGACCAAGTATCCCAGAGTAACACTCGTACAATAATCTGCTTACTTCTATCTTCCTACAAATTTTCTATGGAATAGGTCTTCTAGTTTAAGCAAATATCTATTCGTAACTCCTGTATAAGTAAAAGTGCAGTAATAAGATTTAAGGCCGAGGCCTAACCCGTTAGTGAAATGATTCACTCACGTGAGTAAGAACGTGCATAATATGATGACGTATGGTATCCATAGTAATGAGATAAATTGTAAGTGCGTGTGTCTGATGTTTATGCTTAATAATAGGCATAAGGCATATAATTTTTGTGATGTAAGGCAAGTGATGTAAGTCCTTGAAATGCATGGTTGTGTTTATTTATTTTATTTATCAATAAGCATAGAATGAGAATTATGATGTCTGCGGACAAGTATGAGCATGATCTATGCGTATGGGGACTTGTGAGTGTCTTTAGAATGTGTTGCACATGGAAGTGCAGATCCATGATTTAGGATGATCTGAGTGGTTGTAGATGCTTTTGTAATGGCTTGTTTTCTATTTATTGAATTTAGTTTAATTTAGTCAAATTGAAATAACCACCGGTATTGCATAATAACTTCACGGTCGGGATGACCATGTGAAAATGAACTCTAGAATGAGTTACACATGGTTAAACGAATGAAAAGATAGTCCTCATAAGCAATGTGAGGGTGAGGACCAACGATGTCCAACATGCCCAAATGTTTCTTTGATAGCCTTGAGAGGCAATGTAAGGGTGAGGACCAGAGATGTCCAACATGCCCGAATGTTTATTTGATCGCCTTGAGAGGCAAGACTAGGGTGAGGACCAGAGTTATCCAAGATGCCCAAAAATTAATTTAATTGTTTATCTATTGGTAGCGGTGGGCTGTGATGTGTCATGGAGGGGAGTTCCTGTAGATGATACGATTGGAACTATCCTCACATATGGATGTGTGCCCCTGATAAAAATGAAGGTGGCACTTGATTTCCCATGGGTTGAAAGTCCCTAAAACTGTGATATACACATAGAATCTACTGTCTGTCCATATGTCCCAAGGGAGCCATGGAGTACCAAGACTATTGGTTGGATGTGATTGGAATAGAAACTCTGTCTCTGGTCTTGTAGCCTGTTGGCCCAATAGATTCAAGGGTAGTTTTGTGGCAACAGTAGGGATCAGGCGTGAACATACAGTGGCCACAATATCAATAACATGCATATGTAGATGTGAATGGACCAGCATGCATGTTACCAAACCCAGTGAGTATGGATAAGAGAACTGCATAGTGTGCTCATTCTGGTGATATGTTTTATTATTATGATACATAGTGAATGTAAAAGGTAGTGAAAAATAGTAGTTATATGTAGAACTTAGAATATGTGAAGCAACAGATTATATGGGTGTTAGGTGAGAACAGACCGAGGAAAGAACTGAGTAATGTAATTGAAAGGTTACATTCATGTAAACACTGTAGACATACTACATTGATAAAAGAATGTATTATGCGAACTCGAACTACAATTTATGGTAGTAACTCAAGTGGCATTATGTGCACGCTAAGAACATAATTAGATGAATGTCTAGTACCACAGTAAAATCTTCTCATAAATCACGTAGGGAATATGACTAGTAGTGTGTCCTTTAGATCTTTTGATCTAAATTATGTAGAGGAAGTTGTAACACTCAATGGTGATTAAGATCGTGATTAATCTGGTAAAAAGATTAGAACTTTTTAGATGATCAGTGTTGAATAACAAATGCTTTATGAATAAAATTTTGTAGAAGTCAACCATACAATGATGGCAATAGAGTTATGTATATACCAAAAGCAGAATCATGTAAGTGTGGGAAAATGAATTGTTCAGATACAGGCAATGACTCATAATAAAATTATGAATTGAATTGCATGAATGTAAATAATGAACTAAATCATAATCATAAACTAGATTACGTGAAGGTTAACAACATAAAGGCATAGATGTCAAGAGCTATTATGAATTGTTATAATCCATGCTTGCTCACTCCCAAGTGCAGGAGTTCGAAGAAATATAATTCTCGGGAGTCCGAGGTCAAACCACAAAGAGCTCAAAATTCAAGACAAAAGTGTGTTAAGAACAATAATAAGAGTGAAAAATTATTGGTAATTAAAACGGGAATAATTAAGGGATAAATAAAAATGGTCTATAATTAACGGTAAGAATGCGCAGGCATCAGGAAAATTCCTTGAATATGCTTGATTGCTATTAAGACCTTTGATTCGGTTCAACTAAAATAATTTAGGAACACTTCGAAACCGTGGTTCACGACGTGGCTAGAATACTTTTAGAAAAAATCAATTCAATTTAATTCTAAATTCCTATTAGAAACCATGAGAAATTCTTCTTAATGATGAAAAAAACACGATTTTCTCATAAAAAGAATGAAGAACTCATACATCACAAGAAATCAAAATAGATTAACAATCAAAACATAATTTTCATTAAAGAAAAGAATTACAATAAAATAATACCAATTACAAGGAACTTGATCCCTAGCCTTTGTAGAGAATTAGGCTTCCATGGAAGAAGAAGAAAATTACAGAAAAATATAGAAAATTAAGAAGAAAATATATCCTTAAACTAGTAATTCTTCCCCCTTTTATAGAGCTCCACTTTGTCCTCCTTAGTTTGAGAAAGAAAACCTTGAAGAAAATAGCAACTTTCCTTTGATTTCCTCCAAACAGGAAACTTCACGAGTTTATTCTTGCACTGCCGATTGAACCTTCCAAACGATCGAATTAGACTTTGATGTCTTCACAAAATTGTAGATATACTTCTTTGCTTTCCAAAGCCACCAATATCACCTTAATTGGACATTTATACAATGAGGTATGGTCAAAATACCGAGATCTATTCAGTGAAATTATGGAAAGTAACTTTCCAAAAATCAAAATAGAAACCTCCTCTTTTGTGGAGAAAAGCTTTACGAAAATTGAACACCAATCAAACTAGGGACTTCTAGAAGCCTTGGCCCTTCTTTCTAATTTCATTCTCTTTGAGCTTAATCTGACCCGTCTAAGCCGATCCAACTGATCTAATCCAACCCGTTCCGAGTCTGAATTCTCTTGGCCAGAGTTGGTCTCCAAAATTCTCTGCATTAATAAATTAATCATAATTAAGACAATTAAAATATAAAGCAATGGTAATAAAGAATTGGTAAATTCTATGTAAAATGAAGAGTTTAATATGAGAAAATAGTAGATAAGTCATGTAAATAAGAATATAATATGTGATAATCTATGACTTATCAATCCACTTTAAGTTATTCCATATTTATTTACTGGACTGTGTTTCTGAGTAAATATCAGGTTATTGCGGGTTCACTTCCGGGCTTTATAGCTCACACTCGTTTATAAATACTTTTCATGTTGTGCTACTTACTCTGATAGTTGACTGGCGGGCTTGGGTAGAAGCTTCAGCATTATATTTGGTTGTTAATGATCCTTGTATGAAATATCTAGAATTTAAATTATATTTAGATTCGTCTCTTGTTATTCTCTTGTTTGCCATCTCCTGTGGAGGGGGTGAGGGTTGCATTGCCGGATTCTAGCGGTGACCCTTGAGGGGTATACCCTGGAATCGGGTCATGACAAAGTGGTATCAGAGCCTAGGATTTAATAATAAATCTTAGGAACAAAGTGAAAAGATGAATACAAAGAAATAAGTGTAATAAGATTACAAAGAACACGTATAGGATTTTATGGGTAACCTAGGTAAGGGGATAAATATGTAGGACTGAGAGCAAGGATTGATTGCTAGTGTGCATTCTAAAGAGTTACTTTTTGAAAGATGCTGAAGGATAGGAAGCATACAATTCCAGAAGGTCTGAAGATTGAACTTTAAGAATGCGATGTATGGTGAGTATATTGGGTTGGGAGGTCCAATAGGGCATGACCACCAAAGGCTCGTAAGGTGTTAATTGCTAAAACGTATGTCATTATGTATAGCCCTAACACTGACCAAGAACCTCCATCAATGTCACGACCCGAACCCAATAGACCACTAGGGGCCCATCGGAGTCCAGATAGTGACCTTCACTTCCTCGGAAGGAGAGCAGCAGTCGATTCAAGGCAATAGCAAAATTCGAACGAATTTACATTCAAAAGAAAATAACGAAGTATTTACATAATTACATCAAAGTAGCAGCGGAAAGATCAAAATATGAGTTCTAGGTTAAAAATCAGATTGTATAACTAAGAAGATACAACCTAGGTATCTTCCCACAAAAGATATCAACTAATAGTGTATCAAAATAATTACAAAAGATGTTCAAGCATTTACAATGCAGTCATTGGGGTGTGTAGAATTCATCCTCTTCTCCGTATTCTTTTTCTTCTTCAATGTGCTTGTCAGCAGCTATAATGTCCAAATTCCCTGAAATTGTTTGCTTAAAAGCATGACCTAACTAGCCAATAAAAAATAGATTCAGGAAGATATAAGGTAAACCCAAGAGTCTAAACAACCACAATAATTCAAACACAAACAACAAGCAGGAATATAATAATGCAATGCATGGGGCAAGTTGATTATTAAAATGAAATGACATGCACCTAAACTATAACCATCACCAAGGTGACTTATCAAACAACCTACATGTTGCGTAAATGCAAAACTCTGGTATAATGTCAATGTGAACCATTTTCTCCTGATCCAGCCTCTATTCGGGGTGTCCCAGCAACCTGAATTCGCCCTAGGGTGTTCCAGCAACCTGAAATCATCCCCCCGTATCGGTCCATGGAATAAAGCTATTCTACGTGTACAACGTAGTTCTAAGGGATTTCAACCTATAAGGCACAATTCTCCCACTTATTTTGATTAGTGGTCCCTTAACTGAGACTTGCAGCCACATGCGGTATCCCTCAGCAAATCATGATCACTTAAATAAACTACAGAGACCCACCTCTGATCCTTGGGTCTGATGTGTCTTGGCTAAGGAAGAGTGTTTTGGGTTAGCTACTCCCTCAACTCAATCTCGCCAGTCTCATCGCCAGATGTGGAGTCACATC
This sequence comes from Pachysandra terminalis, assembly GCA_031762675.1. Classification (NCBI taxonomy): domain Eukaryota; kingdom Viridiplantae; phylum Streptophyta; class Magnoliopsida; order Buxales; family Buxaceae; genus Pachysandra; species Pachysandra terminalis. The sequence goes on along the minus strand of JAUPMG010081003.1, from coordinate 18,504 downwards.
ACTCTCATTGTCATCCTCGAGACACAACCTTGAGGTCTCAAGTCACAGGGTCATACTCTTCGACCACCGAGGTCTAGAGTCCATGAAGTGTAGTGAAACGTGCACATTACCTAAGCAAGCATTTCATGGTGTACAGTGTGAAAGGGAACAATCTTAAGAGTATAATCCATTTACTTTCATGTATCTCACATGATATTTCTTTCATTTAAGTTCTCAAGCATCATTTCTACTATAATTCAAACATGTGAGTTTACACTATGATTCAATCCATAAGTATGACAACAAGTATTAGTTTACAAACGTCAGAGCATAGAAGTAAGTAGTCTAGTTCTGCGGGGTCCTTGGTAGAGTCTTCGGCGCACTCAAAACCTGCCTCGGCGAACCTCTCTGAGATTCGGCAACAAAACCAGGGGGTCCTCTCTCGGTAAACTCTTCGGCGACCCTTTCGGCGCACCCAAACCCATTTCAGCAAGCCAAACTGGTCCTCAGTGACCTGTTCTCGATGTTCATGCTCGATGACCTGTTTAGGCGCACAGAGGGGTTCACCCTGCGCTCAGAAAGCATTCGACGACGTGTTCGGTGCGCCTAGGAGGCCGCCGAACGTCGCGAACGGGCCAAAATTTAGAGGTTTTCAGTTATTTTCTTGGTTTCTCAATCCACAAGAGTAAGGAGGCTACCATATGTGAATTGTAAGCAAGAAAAACACAAAATAACCACATTCAAATCATTCAAGCTAGACATACATATTCACTCAACACAACAAGGATGAATCATGTGAAATTGCAAAGAAAACTAGGATTTAACTAATTATGTTCATGAATCTATACTTACCTATTAGGATTCAAGCAGCACACACCAACAAATCAAAAAATGAGATATCTTCCTCTCCAAGTTTTTCCTCCAAGCCAAAACCAAAATAAAACTCAAAAAAAAACATCTCTCAAGTTTCCCATGCAAAACAATCTCCCCTTGCCATTTGGCAAAATCTAAGCCCTTTAACATTAACCACTTACATCTCCACCATCCATTTCTATGTACTCAATCCAAACCCATAATTTCTAACTAATCATTCCAAGCCATACACCTCATCACAACATAATAATTACCATAATGCCATTAGTTCAAACAATTAAAGTCAAATTATAGTGCATCACACAAGGACCATAAAAATCATAATAATGAACATCACATGGTCGGATCGAATCCGATCGACAATCAATTCAGCAGATTGAGTCATATCAAGGAATAAAATAATATTAAATACTTACGAGGTAGTTTTTGGCCATTACGGCCTACCCCCTTAAAAGGATTTCATCCCTGAAATCTACTTATGTTACGTGAAGAGTTGTAGATATCTGGCTCGCAATTCTTCTCCAAGTTCCCAAGTTACTTCCGAAGTTCCGCGATTGCTCCATAATTCTTTTACCTTCGAGATGACTTTGTCCCGCGGCACTTGTTCTTTCCGGTCTAGAATCTCCACTGGATGTTCTTCATAGGTGGTGTTCTCTTTGATAGTCACTGTCTGCCAGTCAATCACTGAAGCGGGGTCCTGGTGGTACTTTCTCAGCATTGACACATGGAATACGTCGTGTACTAAGTCCATTGAGGATAGTGGCAACACTCGGTAAGCCACTTCTCCATTTCTCTCAATGATTTCAGAAGGTCCGATGTACCTTGGTGCTAGCTTGCTCCTCTTGCTGAATCTGATGACTCCCTTGGTCGGTGAGACTTTGAGGAATACCCAATCACCCACTAGGAACTCTAGCTTCCGTCTCCTCACGTCTGCATACTTCTTCTGTCAATGCTAAGCCGTAAGCAATCTGCCTCTTATGAGCTTAATCTTCTCTGTTGTTTTGGTCACGATCTCGGGTCCTAACGGAACATGTGCATTGTCCTCAGTCCAACATAAAGGTGAACGGTAGGGCCTTCCTTAAAGCGCTTCAAATGGTGTCATTCCCAAGCTTGTCTGATAGCTGTTGTTGTAGGAGAATTCAACTAATGCAAGGTGGTCTTCCCAACTACCCTTGAAGTCCATCATACACGACCGTAGGAGATCTTCAAGAACCTGGTTCACTCTCTCTATCTGACCGTCCGATTGAGGATGAAAGGCAGTACTGAAGTTGAGTTGCATCCCCAAAGCTTTGTGTAAACTTCTCCAAAATCTTGACGTAAACTGCTATCCCTGATCTGATACTATGGTAATAGGTACTCCACGAAGGCGAATAATCTCTCTCATGTACAGTCTGGCTAGGTCATCGGTGTTCATTGTAGTCCTTCCTGCTAAGAAATGTCCTCACTTTGTCAAACGATCGACAATTACCCAGATCATGTCAGAGTTACTACAAGTCTTCCGCAATCCCGTGATGAAATCCATGGAAATGTGTTCCCACTTCCACTCTCTGATGGGTAGAGGTTGAAGTGTACCAGCCGGCTTCTGATGCTCTGCTTTCACCTGCTGACAAGTGGCACACTTGGTCACAAATTCCGCTATCTCAACCTTCATACGGTTCCACCAATAACTGTGTCGAAGATCATGATACATTTTGGTGATGCCTAGATGAATGAAATATCTCAACTTGTGAGCTTCAGCTAGGATCTCATTCTTCAATTCTTCATTTTGAGGTACACAAAGTCGTCCTCTGAATCTGATGCTCCCATCTTCAGCTTTAATCCAGTTTGTTCTTTCCTTGTCTGTGGCTAAGTCTTGCAAATACTTGTCGTCCCTTTGAAGGTCAATAATCCTTGCCTTGAGTGACGATCTCGAAAGAATGTTGTACAGTCTCACATCATGATTAGTTCTACGAACACTAAACTTGAGATCTGTAAGGGTTTCATACAACTTCCATTCTTGAATTAGTAGATGCGCAACAACGCTCGTGGGTCTTTGGCTCAGTGCATCTGCTACAACATTGACTTTGCCAGGATGATACTGAAGGGAGAAATTGTAGTCATTCATGAGCTCCATCCATCTCCTTTGACGCATGTTCAAGTCCTTCTGCGAGAACAGGTACTTGATACTCTTTTGATCCGAGAATACTTGGAAAGTCTCCCCCACAAGATGGTGTCTCCATATCTTCAGTGCAAACACTATCGCTGCAAGTTCTAGATCATGTGTGGGGTATTTCTTCTCGTGCGTCTTCAGCTGCCTTGAAGCATACGCTACAACTTTACCATCTTGCATCAAAATGTACTTGAGTCTGGATAGTGATGCATCAGTGTAAACCACGAACTCAATGCCGCTAATAGGGATAGTGAGAACTGGTGCAGTAGTAAGCCTTTCCTTGAGAGTAGTGAATGTCTTCTGGCAAGCGTCATCCCAAATGAACCTGACATCTTTCCATGTGAGCCATCCCAAATGAACCTGACATCTTTCCACGTGCTGCAATACTCGAAAAGCCTTCAATGAATCTCCGGTAATACCCAGCTAATACAAGGAAACTATGAATCTCTGTGATGTTCTTCGGTTGTTCCCAACTAGAGAATGCATGTACCTTACTTGGATCTACCGTGATGCCTTCTTTGGACACTACATGCCTTAGGAATTTAACTTCACTCTTCCAAAAATTCGCATTTAGAGAACTTCGCATAAAGTCAATGATCTGCTAAGGTTTGCAACGTGATGCTGAGGTCCTAACTTCTTAAAACCTTCTAGGCTTAAAGTGCCTCTCTGAGTCGCAGCCTGAAGCTGGACTTGTTGTCTTTGCATCATATTGGCCATATCTCCTAAGGCCTGATAAACACCAGCAAGGTTAGGATCTTCTACTCAGTTCCCTGCCAATAGAGGATCATTGGCACGATGACCCCTCCTCCTAACATAATCCTCCTCTAGTTGTGGCTCGTGAGCATGCCGACCTCTACGTCCAACCATATAAGAAGTGCAAAGTATGTATCTATAAAATAATTCACGCATCCGAAGTTCTTGGAAGTAAGAAGTTCAGATGATTAGCTTTTAACAATCATCACAAAGAAACTTTTGAAACAACGACAATCCAAAAACTTTAAAACTCAAAAAAAAATCTTATTTAAAACGAAGAACTAAAGCTCTAATACCAACTTTGTCACGATCCGAACCCAATAAACCACTAGGGGCCCAGCGGAGTCCAGATGGTGACCTTCACTTCCTCGGAAGGAGAGTAGCAATCGATTCAAGGCAATAGCAAAATTTGAATGAATTTACATTCAAAAGAAAATAAGGAAGTATTTACATAATTACATCAAAGTAGCAGCGGAAAGATCAAAATATGAGTTCTAGGTTAAAAATTAGATTGTATAACTAAGAAGATACAACCTAGGTATCTTCCCACAAAAGATATCAACTAATAGTGTATCAAAATAATTACAAAAGATGTTCAAGCATTTACAATGCAGTCACTGGGGCATGTAGAATCCGTCCTTTTCTCCGTATTCTTCTTCTTCTTCAATATGCTCGTCAGTAGCTACAATGTCTAAATTCCTTGAAATTGTTTGCTTAAAACCATGAGCTAACTAGCCAGTGAGAAATAGATTCAGGAAGATATAAGGTAAACCCTAGAGTCTAAACAACCACAATAATTCAAGCACAAACAACAAGTAGGAATATAATAATGCAATGCATGGGGCAAGTTGATTATTAAATTGAAATGACATGCACCTAACCTATTATCATCACCAAGGTGACTTATCATACAACCTACATGCTGTGCAAACGCAAAACTCTGGTAGAATGTCATTGTGAACCATTTCCTTATGATCCAGCCTTTATTCGGGGTGTCCCAGCAACCTGAATTCGCCCCAGGGTGTCCTAGCAACCTGAAATCATCCCCCCGTATCGGTCCATGGAATAAGGTTATTCTACGTGTACAGCGTAGTTCTAAGGGCTTTCAACCTATGAGGCACAATTCCCCCACTTATTTTGATCAAAGGTCCCTTGACCGAGACTTGCAGCCACCTGCGGTAACCCTCAGGAAATCTTGATTACTTGACTAGTCTATAGAGGACCACCTCTGATCCTTGGGTCTGATGCCCCTTGGCTAAGGAAGTGTGTTTTGGGTGAGCTACTCCCTCAACTCGATCCCACCGGTCTCCTCACTAGATGTGGAGTCCTATCACTCTCGTTGTCATCCTCGAGACACAATTGTGAGGTGTCGAGTCACAGGGTCATACTCTTCGACCACTGAGGTCTAGAGTGCATGAAGTGTAGTGAAACGTGCACATTAACTAAGCAAGCATTTCGTGGTGTACAGTGTGAAAGAGAACAATCTAAAGTGTATAATCCATTTACTTCCATGTATCTCACATGATATTTCTTTCGTTTAAGTTCTCAAGCATCATTTCTACTATCATTGATACATGTGAATTTACACCATGATCCAATCCATAAGTATGACAACAAGTATTAGTTTATAAACATCATAGCATAGAAGTAAGTAGTCTAGTTCTGCGGGGTCCTCGGTAAAGTCTTCGGCGCACTCAAAACCTTCCTTGGCGACCCCTTCGGCGCACCGCAGCTTGGGTCAGCGAACCTCTCTGAGATTCGGCGACAAAACCAGGGGGTCCTTTCTTGGCGACCTCTTCAGCGACCCTTTCAGCGCACCAAGACCCATTTCGGTGAGCCGAACTAGTCCTCGGCGACCTGTTCTCGATGTTCATGCTCGGCAACCTACTTAGGCGCACCAAGGGGTTCACTTTGCGCCCAGAAGGCATTCGACAACGTGTTCGGCGAGCCTAAAAGGCCGCCAAACATCGCGAACGGGCCAAAATTTAGGGGTTTTCAGTTATTTTCTAGGTTTCTCAATCCACAAGAGTAAGAAGGCTACCATATGTGAATTGTAAGCGAGAAAAACACAAAATAACCACATTCAAGCTAGACATACATATTCACCCAACACAACAAGCATAAATCATGTGAAATTGCAAAGAAAACTAGGATTTAACTAATTATGTTCATGACTCTATACTTACCTGTTAGGATTCAAGCACCACACACCAACAAATCAACAAATGAGATATCGTCCTCTCCATGCTTTTCCTCCAAGCCAAAACCAAAACAAAACTCAATAAAAAAAAATTCTCTCAAGTTTCCCATGCAAAACAATCTCCCCTTGCCGTGTGGCAAATTCTAAGCCCTTTAACATTAACCACTTACATCTCCACCATCCATTTCTATCTACTCAATCCAAACCCTTAATTTCTAACTAATCAATCCAAGCCATACACCTCATCACAACATAATAATTACCATAATGTCATTAGTTCAAACAATTAAAGTTAAACTATTGTGCATCACACAAGGACCATAAAAAATCATAATAACGAGCATCACTTGGTCGGATCTAATCTGATCGGCAATCAATTCAGCAGATAGAGTCATATCAAGGAATAAAATAATATTAAATACTCACGAGGTGGTTTATGGCCGTTACAATAAATAAGGGGTGATGTAGTTGCAAATGCATCAAACCTAGAATTTATGAAAAGGAAGGTTTGTTAGAGTAATTATAAAGAAAGGATAAAAGACACATATGATGTATTTATATTGTTTTATTTCCTAAGAGGAATTTTAGCTAATCATGATAAGATAATAAGTAATTACATGATAAAGATGTACAATATGTGAAAATACAATTGGTGAGGATTTTGACTGGTTTGATCTAAAGTGTGATGTGTAGTTGGAACCTCTGTGCGTGTAAATGAATTGTTTACCAGTATTAGTAGAGATATGTAGTGTTTGACTTGTTTGTACTAAAGTAGTGATTCGTGTAATAATGAAGAACTAGATCTGTAACATTTGAGCACGTGAAATTGTACCAAGTAATTTGCATTACTAGTTGAGGAGGATTCTGTTTTTGCATTATGGAGTCCATCTCAGGGCAGGTGTCACGTGGGTGGGTGTCACGTGGGTGGGCCCATGAGAGGCTAGAAGGCTACGGATACAGGTAGACCGAAGTAGTACATGAGAGATTGAGTTGGAGTTATAGCAACCGAAGAGAATAGGAAGCGCTACCCAGTCTGGGAGAGGATCACTGAGAGGATCGTGCATAGTCTACATGACATGACTTCAGTACCTATGCCAGTGCCTTTAGCATCATTGCAGACACCAATAACTGTACCAAAACAACAATAGTGACAAGAGTATGAGGAACAGGAGGCAGAAGAAGGGAATGGATTCCTTAGGGATATGTGAGTGTCCCAAACCTTAGAGTGTGTTGCCTTACTAAATTTCAGGACGAAGTTCTTTTAAGGAGGGTAGATTGTAACGACCGAAAAATTTCAAAAATCTAGATAAGGGTAATTTGGTCATTTAATTAATGAACAAGGTTAAACCAGTAAAAATTTCCTAGAAGAGTGTAGAACATGGCTTATGTAAGTTCCAAACTTAAAATTAAGTTGTAACACTTTGAGAATTGGTTAAAATCAACAATTAAGTGAAAACCCATTTTTAGCATAAACAAACAAGTCCTTAACCTAACTTGAACTTATAAATAGGACCCTTTGTCTCATAACCCTTTTGTTTTGAGAATTTGAGAATAAGAGAGAGAGAAAGAGGAGAGGAGAGGAGAGGGAAAACCCTAGAGCTTGGATGGAAAATCTTCACCATCAAAGGCAAGGGAGAAAGCTTGGAACATCGGCAATCAAAGGGGAATGCGACATCGGATGGCTGAGCACGGGAACCCCCGACATCAAGAACACGAGGCAAGTAATTTTCCAATTTCTTGGGTATTTGGGCAAAAACCCAAATACCGGTTGTATGTATAATTTCCTAGCATTAATTGTTGTAGGAATGAATGAATAACATGTTGAATCAAGCATCATGTGTAACAGTATCATGGAAATGTGAGATTTAGGCTAAAAACCTAAACTAGGGTTCATGAACTCAACCTAGCATAACAATACATTGGTTGATGCATAAAATCGTTTAGAATGAGTAGGAACATGTTTTAGGATGATATTAGAGTGATTTGGAAACCATTTGGGGGATTAGAATGACCTAGAATGGTGTTTGTGAGATTTTAGAAAACCAAGATTCGCGAGATAGCCGTCCGTCGATGGGTTCGGTGGTTGGTCGGTCCACCGACGAACTCACCGACAGGGACTCAACCTGTGCATTCGAGGCCGTCAGTGGGTGTCAGTCCACCTACAAACCCCCTAACAAGGCCAACCAATCTAGACTATGGCCGTCGGCGGATCCCATCGGTTCACCGACGAGACCGTCGGCTGGTGTCAGTCCACCGACAAACCCACCGACCGCTAAACTTTTTGACATTTTGTGGGGGTGAGTCCACCTACCGATGACCCACCAACAGGGTGTGCTTGAGGGATTTTTTTAGGAGAACTTTGGGGGACTAAGGTGAACCACTTCCACTGATGGGGCAACCAAAGAGTGATGTGTCTTGTGAGGGTTTGGGAGACCGAAAGGGACCAGTTTACCAACTAGGTTGCCGACCAGACCTACCATGAGATTTAGATTTTGTGCTTCGTGAGAGGAGGCCATAGGATGTGTAATGTAATTGTTTGGACTTTGGGTGTGAGTGGCTACAACTTGAATGCCACCACCATGTTCATAGGATCACCTGACAGAGTGGCGAACATGTTAGTTGGACTGGGGTTGATAGTGAACCCTGGGGACTGTATGGATTCATTGAGACTAGTGTAAGATCTATTAGTGAGGTTTGAGGTTCATAGAGACCTACCTGAACCTATAGAATAGAATGGGAGACATTGTGCATGTAAGGACCCTAGTAATACCTATTGTATCAATTGACTTAGAAGGCGAAGCCTTAACATAATGTGATGAGGGAAAATCAAATTAATGAGATGAAAGATGTTCATAACTTTTGTATAAGTAAAAGTGCAATATTATGATATAAGGCGGAGGCCTAACCGTTAGTGAAATGATTCACTCACGTAAGTAAGAACGTGCATAATACTTGTAATGAAACAAGTAACACATGAGTACAAATATGAATATTACATAGATACATGTAGTATATGGTAAAATATGAAGAGTTTCCATGCTTATGAAATAACATAAGGTATAAGGATGTGAGGTATTGTAACTAATAACTTCAATTGGTTGAATTACTTGTATGGTGACGTATGGTATCCATAGTCATGAGATAAATTGTAAGTGAATGTGTCTGATGTTTATGCTTAATAATAGGCATAAGGCATAGAATTGTGATGTAAGGCAAATGATGTAAGGCCTTATGAATAAGCATAGAATGATAATTGTAACGACTAAGGACAAGTATGAGCATGATGTTGCGTATGGGGACTTGTTAGTGTCTCTAGAATGCGTTGGACGTGGAAGTGCAAATCCATGATTTATGATGATCTGATTGGTTGCAAAAGCTTTTGTAATGGCTTTTTTCTATTTACTGTTTTTAGTTTAATTTAGTCAAATTGGAATAACCACCAGTATTGCATATTCACTTTACAGTCGGGCTGACCATTTGAAAATGAACTCTAAAAAGAGTTACACGTAGTTAAATGAATAGAACGATAACCCTGAGAGGCAATGTGAGGGTGAGGACCAGAGATGTCCATCATGCCTGAATGTTTCTTTGATAACCCTGAGAGGCAATGTAAGGGTCAAGACCAGAGATATTCAACATGCCTGAATGTTTATTTGATAACCCTGTGGTGATGTGTTTGGGTGTTATGATACATAGTGAATGTTAAAGGTAGTGAACAATAGTTGTTATATGCAGAGCTTAGAATATGTGAAGCAACAGATTATATGGGTGTTAGGTGAGAACAGAACGAGGAAAGAACTGAGTAATGTAATTGATAAGGTTAGATTCATGTAAACATTGTAGACAGTATTATATAGAAGAATATATTATGTGAACTAGAACTACAATTTATGGTAGTAACTCAAGTGGAATTATGTGCAGGCTACGAACATAATTAGATGAATGTTTAGTACCACAGTAAAAGCTTCTCATAAATCACTTAGTGAATATGACTAGTAGTGTATCCTTTAGATCTTTATATCTAAATTATGTAGAGGAAGTTGTAACACTCAATGGTGATTAAGACCGTGATCAATCTGGTAAAATGATTATAACTATTTAGATGATCAATGTTGAATAATAAACGCTTTTTGAATAAAATTTCATAGAAGTTAACCATACAATGATGGCGGTAGAGTTATGTATATACCACGGGCATAATCATGTAAATCTGGGAAAAAGAATTGCTCAGATACAGGAAATGACTCATAATAAAATTATGAATTGAATTGCATGAATGCAAATAATGAACTAAATCATAATTATAAACTACATTACGTGAAGGTTAAGAACATAAAGACATAGATGTCAAGAACTTTTATAAATTTTCATAATCCACTTATAAGGTATTCCATTTTTATTTATTGGATTGGGTTTCTGCGTAAATACCCAGTTATTTCGGGTCCATTTGCGGGCTTTATAACTCACACTCGTTGATAATTGCTTTTCAGGTTGTGCTGCTTACTCTGATAGTTGAGTGGAGAGCTTGGGTAGAAGCTTCATCATTATATTTGGTTAGTAATGATCCTCGTATGACATATCTAGAATTTAAATAATATTTAGAAGTGTCTCTTGTTATTCACTTGTTTGCCACCTCCTGTGGAGGGGGTGAGAGGTGCGTCGCCGGATTCTAGTGGTGACCCTTGAGGGGTATGCTCTGGATTCGGGTTGTGACAATGTTCATAAATATTATAACTACCTTATTCCTTTTGGTGTGGAAACAACTATAACCTACATAAAGAGTTTCAATACATGAATCATGGTCATACATACTCAACTGAGTGAGTACTCCTTTTCATGTATTACGATGTAATTGATTCTCTCTAAGTGCCTTATGTGGTATTTATTTCTTATGAATGGACTTTCTTTAAACCAATCAAGATCGAACTTTTTTGTCTTAATAAACTTTCAATCATCCATAATACTTTATTTGCACAAAATAAATGGATGAACTAAAAATATCAACCTTCATTCTACAATAACAATCAAATGGTGTCTATATAAGCACAAAATAGCAACCATACATTGAGCTAATAGCTCCCATATGCTCCACATGTTCCTTATACAAATTTAGTTGAGGTCCTTTTGTCATCGGATCGATAATCATTAACTTTGAACTTATGTGCTCACTAATCACCTTTTGTTCTCGAACATGCTCTTGGACAACAAGATAATTTATATCGAAGTGCTTATTATGACTTCCAATTTTTTGTTCTTAGAGAAGAACCTTGCTGCAGAATTGTCAGAGTAAATCCTTACTGGCCTAGATATAGAATCCACAATTCTAAGCCATGTGCTAAAATTTCTTAACCATAATGCTTGTGTAGTAGCTTCATATCACGCAACCAATTCTGCCTCCATAGTGGATGATGCTTTCAACGTCTCTTTGATGCTTCTCCATGACATAACACCTTTTGCATGTAGAAAGACATAGCCTGATGTAGACTTCCTAGAGTCAACACATCTAGCATACTCAGAGTTTGAATATCCAACCACTTCCAGATGGTCAGAATGCTTGTATGTAAGCATATAGTCCTTGGTTCCTTGTAAATATCGCATTAATTTCTTCACTAACTTCTAATGTTCCATTCCACGATTTCTTTGGTATCTGCTTACATCCCTATTGTAAAACTACTTTTCGGCCTTGTGCACACTTGTGCATAAAGCAAACTTTCAACTAAAGATACGTAGGGAATTCTTTTCATTTGTTCTTGTTCCAGGGCATTTTTTGGACATTGACTTAATTTAAATTTTTCACCCTTCACAATGGGTGCTACACTAGATGAACAATCCTTCATTCTAAATCTCTCTAGAACATTTTTTATGTAGGATTTATGAGACAATCCTAATGTCCTTTGAGACTTCTCTTTATGAATATCTATGCCTATGACATAAGAAGATTCAGCCATATTCTTCATATCAAAGTTCTGATTGAGGAATTGTTTTGTCTCATGTAGCAAACCCAAATCACTACATACTAGTAGAATGTCATGAACATAAATGACTACGAATATTTATTTGCTCCCCCTAACATTAAGGTATATGCATTGATCAATGATGTTCTATGCAAAAGAAAATGAAGTGATAGCATCATCAAAGTTTAAATATCATTGATAGGATGCCTGCTTTAGTCCATATATGGATTTCTTTAGTCTGCAAACTAAGTGACTTTCATTATCCAAGGAAAATCCTTCGAGTTGAAACATGTATACCTCTTCCTCTAGAAACCCATTCAAGAATGCTATTTTCACATCCATTTGATGTAGCTCTAAGTAAAAATGAGCTACTAGGGTAATGATTATTCTAAACTACTCCTTCGACACTGGAGAGAAGGTCTTATGATAATCGATGTCTTCCTTTTAAGTGAAACCCTTAGCTACCAGTCTCGCTTTGTATCGCTCTATGTTGCCAAATGAGTCTTTTTTGGTCTTATAGACCTATTTACAGAAACCGGCCATCACTCCTTTTGGCAACTCAACAAGATCCCAGACTTGATTTTTAAACATAAAGTCCATCTCTTCCTTCATGACATCATACCGAAGTGTGAAATTTTCTCCATTGATAGCCTATGAAAAAAAATCAGGATCATACTTTGCAGTGACCCAGACCCAACTAGAATAATTATAGATTAGATCTTAATTAATCTACCAATTATTATACACTGGGAATTTAATGAAAGACACAAGGTAGGATTGGACTAATTAATAATTATGAAAAACTATAGGGCAATTGCCTAATTAATTGAGAGTTAATTATATGGGTTCGACTTCTAATCTAAATAGACTAGAACACTGAAGTGAACGAATTGGGCCCAAAACTCAATTAAAAGTCCAATAAGACTTAAACAAGTAATTAAATTTATTAGCAAGGTCAATTAAGGAAGAAATCAATATAATTAAACACACCACTGATTCTCTACTATTTGAAATTTAAACTAATCAATTTGAATTCAAATAATATCAACAGGATAGAGTTCAAAGAGATTAGGATACCTAAAAACTAGGAGGATGAGAGAGAAAGTAATTCTCTACGCCTTGGACGACCAAAACAAAAGGAAGAAGAGAGAGGCGCAGGTTAAGAGTTACAAAAAAACTAGACAATGAGAAGACCTAGAGGGAAGAAGGAAAAAAGAAGAAATGGAGGAAATGAGGAGAAAAGCCGACTGCAAGAAGAAGAAGACTAGAAAAACTAAAAAGAAATAAGAGAAAGAAGAAGAAAACGAGGTAGGGATTCCTGTGTTTCTACGATAACTATATTTATGTATGATTTCAATACTATAGATATAGATGGAATGCATGTTCTTGAATGTGAAAGAATATTAGATCTAAGATCTAGAGAAACTAGAAAGAAAGAATGTTATGTCGTTTGTTTGATGATTCATATGCCTACCTTGTGTTGTTGTTTTTTCTAGTGTTATTATATGATCAAATGGATTGTATGTATGTTCTTAGATCTAATATTATATGTTAATGGATTTACTTGTTTAAATCTATAGAACAAAATAGGTTTTTGTGTGTTTGATGTTTGGATCATATGAATAGGTGGTAGAGACTGAAAAATCAATGTTAGAACCTTAGAAAATCCTTGTTTTCGGTAGAAGCATTAAGCGCTAGAAGAAAACCCAGAAAATTGGCTAAATTCTACGTTCGGTAGGAGTCTCGGCAGATACCGAGTACCTACCAAAAATCCCTAGAAATAACAACATCCTGGATTTGCTACCGATGTTCAGTAAGAGACCTATCGAGGAGCTCGACAAGAGTCTCGACAACTACCGAGGCCCAAATGGGTCCAAATTTTAGGGGTAGATTCCCTAGTGAGTTGTACACATGCCTACATAGATGGTTTGTGTGCAAAAGATCTAGAATTGGTTGAATCATGAAAAGTATAGGAGAAGGTCTAAAATTCAGGATTAGTGGACTGATTTGAATGGTAAATGAGGTGATATCGACTCAAAGGTTTTGGACATGATCATAGGACTATAAGATAAGATCAGAAAGATTATAATTGGTCATATAGGACTTGATTGTTTGAATGGTGCTTATGGCATCTAATGTTGACTTAGGTGGACTTCTGTATGACTTGTGTTTGACCTTGATGATGTTTGACTTGAATGATTGAATGAGGGTACTATGAAAATCCATGACTGTGAATGTTGCTTGTGTTTTAATGACTTGAATTTGTGATCTTGAATGGGTGAGCTTCCACCATGGGTGAAAGTCCCTAAAGGTAAGGCATGGTAAGGGTGTATTCCACTGTGGGTGAAATTCCCTAAAGGAAAGGTTTGGTATGAGTGTATTCCATCGTGGGTGAGAGTCCCTAAAGGAAGGTCTGGTTACAGGTGAGCTTCCACCGTGGGTGCAAGTTCCTAAATGGAATGCAAGTGTGAGTGCAAGTCTCTTAAGGAATAAGAATGGTGGTTTTCCTCGGTGGTGCAAGTCCCTAAAAGAAAGGGTTACTGATACAGGTGTGTTTCTACTGTGGGTGCAAGTGCCTAAAAGAATGGTACGGGTGGCTTCCTTCGTGGGTGAAAGTCCCTAAAAGTATGGAGTGTTACTGGCGTATTCCACCATGAGTGAAAGCCTCTTAAGGAAAAGGAATGGTGGTTTCTACCATGGGTGCAAGTCCCTAAAAGGATGGGTCGTGTGGTCGTGAGTTGGATTGAGCACGTAATTGGGCTAGGCCTGGTTACACCCTGCATTGCATTGCACCTTATTTCACTCCATGCTTGCATCATACACTTGCATTACATTGCACATGTTTTTGAGTTGACTATGGTGCATATTCATTATGACTTGCTTGAATTGACTGTGATTGTGATTAGGTCGCATTGGTCGTAGCAAGGTGGGACCTTGCGGTTACTGGTTACTGGTCATAGCAAGGTGGGACCTTGTGGTTACTGGTCGTAGCATGGTAGGACCATGTGGTGTTTGTTTATGTGTTGATTAGCCATAGCATTGTAGGACCATGTGGTGTTTGTTTATGTGTTTGATTGGCTGTAGCATGGTGGGACCATGTGGTGTTTATTTATGTGTTTGATTGGCCATAGCATGGTTGGACCATGTAGTGTTTGTTGTGGAACATAGTGAGACTATGTGATTGTTGTGATTTTTGTTGTTGTGCCACATGGTGGGACCATGTGTATGCACGTATGTCTGTTTTGTTTGGAACATGGTTAGACCACGTAGAATATGTTTAAATATGATGGGATCATGTGGGTAGCATTAACATAGTGGGACTATGGGATTTGTAAAATATTGACTTTTTACGACTTGATGTAGTATGGTTTCCATGTGAATAGAGACTTCATATGATGATTATGTTATACATACTAGTATGTGAAATTTAGTATAATGACATTTTTAAATACATTTGACTGTGATATTATATGATGGTTGACATGCATGAAATAATTGTATGGTTATGCATGCATAAAAGTAGATATTGTAGCCTTATCTCTATTGGTGATCTGATTGTCTGATGTCCCAGTCTGGAAAAGAGAACCCTTCGGTTTTAGATATTTGATTTTTATGATGGTGTACACTTGGTTTTTAATTACTTTGGTTTGACCCTGGTGGGCAGAAGCTTCTAATTAAGATCTTGATTATTTTACATTGTGGGTTATTAGATCAAATTAGTTTTGGTTGAGCTATGGTTTTAATTTTGAGACTTCCGCTGTTAAATTTTATTGTTGTGACTCTGATTCAACCAAGATTTGGTTGATATTGTAGCCGGTTATCCGTATCCACTTGGTGGGTCCGAAGGTCAGTTCCTTGGAATCCTTGAGATCCTATATCTCGGATTTGGGGCGCGACAAAGGTGGTATCAGAGCTCTAGGTTTTAAGTTGTCCAAGCTTTGGGAAGTCTTAGGGTACGGTGAATCCTAGGATGAAAACCTAGAAACATGTGAACCTAGGAGCCACATTTGTGAATTGTGTGAAACATACTTTGGTAAAGTATGTGAATATGTAATGTGGTATGTTTATGTGCTTGTGTATTAAAGTATTTGGAGTGTCTTATGTAGACTGTTTGAACTAGGTAGTTCTCGTAAATTTCTTGATTTGTGTGAAATTGTATTAATGTGATCATTGAGTATTAATTATGCTATGATTGTGATGATTACTTAATGATTGATGCTTCTGAGTGATATTAACATGAGAACTTAGAGACTTATAAGTTAGGACTTAATTCTAGGAATCACGTAGGAATTCCAATTAAATTAGATGTTAGTATATGGTTAGAAGTGACATCCTCATATGACCAAGATCAAACACTAACATGTATAGTAGTAGAAACAGTATTTAACCTCATCCGTGAGGTATGACTGCATATTGAACTAGAAGGACTGTAGGAAAGGTTAGTATATGAACTTAGACACGAAGTAAACTAGGTGACAGCTGGGTAGGACTATGATGAACAGTCAGTTGAGAATTTCTATAGAACACTAAACTTTAGCACGTAGAAAAATTAAGGTTAAGAACTCTGCAAATAAAGCACTAGTTCAATGAACCTTAACAAAAAACAATAAAATAAAATAAAAATTTATAAGAACATTTCAGAGAAGGCGAATAATTGATACTAATTGTTTTATAATGCTAAAATTGTAGAATAAAAATATTTGAGCAATGAAACAAGCATTTATTTTTGAGAAATCAGGTTACTTAAGTTCCCAGACCTTGAAACTGACTTGTTAACTTGACCTATTTTTAAATAAAAATGTGTATGGTACTATGCGGATATTTTTATATGAAAGTGTCAATAATAATTAAGGAAAAGTTGTAAAAAAATTTAAATTCAAAAATCAATTAAATTTGATTTCGGTAGGAGTCTCGGCAGATACCGAGCGTGCTACCGAGTCGTACCGAGAGGCATAAATAACAGAAAAAGAAGCCCTAATTCATTCTTCTTCAAAACAAAGACCTTTGAACTCCTTCTAGGGCATCGTCAGGCATCCCAAGATCTTCTTCCAAGTCCTTTGGAAGCACTTCTCTTGCTTTTCGATTCGGTAAGAAATCCATTCCATTACTTGTGATTTCATACTCTTGGTTTCCTATCTTCTTAGATCAATGGCTAGAACAAAGGTAATTCAAGGCCCTCATAAGAAGAAGGCCAAGGTTACGAGACCTACAACATCTTCCCGGAGATCTCAAGCTCCATTACCTCCACCTATCGAAGTATCCGACCCCGAGGGAGAGGATTCACCACCACCTGGCACTTTGCCAAACCCTAGGACCCAAATCCCGGCCTGAGAAGAACCCGCACCCAATGAGTATGCAGGCTAGAAGCTACTCATTTAGAAGAGAGTGATTAGACCAGCAGTGACAGACTCTAGGATAGCGGAAACACTACAAGCTGTAGGATGGGAACCCATCCTAGATTGGGGTGGAGTGGCACACCCATCTGTGGTCGCGGATATGTATTCCAAGATCACATCTACGGACCTAGACTCGATGTCCATCACCTTCAATATGTATGGCATCAACAAGTTCCTCAACCTGTCTTTGGTTTCGAGAATGATAAGGGTGCCAATGAACAAAGCTCATGCAACAGTTCCCGATTATAGTGAGGAAGAAAAAATAGAAATGACCCGACTTATTTGAACAACGACAACTCTCTAAGTGCGTCCAAGCTTTTGACCACTTACCGCATCTTGCACAAATTGTTCGTCACGAACGTTTACCCTCATTCGGGGAATGTTACAGCGCTTACTCCATACATGGCCTCCATTATGCACCAGATAGCCCTAGGCACGAGACTCTTCCTCCCATCGCTGATCATAGGACATGATAAGTGTGTAACACTTGCACTTTTAGACTTATTACTCATGTTTGTTAGTCTTAGAGATGTATTTATGTGAATGAATTAATGCATTTATTTTATTTTGCAAGGTTGGTGATGATGAGAAGAATATGGACTAAAACCAAGTCAATTAAAACCTCAATTGGATCAAACTTCAAGGTTATTAAGAGGAGATGATCAAAGCCCAAAACACAAGACAATTACACCTTGAAGATGGAGGAGAAAGCCCAAGTAGAAGCCCAAAAGACCAAGTCAAAGATCAGCCCAAAAAATAGACTATATAGTGCGATCGATCGTATACCAGTAGGATCAATCGCATTGCGATCGAGCACACCACATTGTGATCGAGTGCATGCGGGTTTTTAGCAGAATTCCGTAATTGTCTAGTAGTTGGGTCTGTACGTAATTGGTTTCCTAATTCTTTCGGATAACTTTGAAACTAAAAAGATTGTATTATAAGACTCCGAATAGGCTTAAGATTATTATGAATTTAAGTAGATTTGAATTGGATTGAATTTCGAAGAGAATTCTAGGAGATTTGTGATTTGTTCTTGTTGTTCTTGCGTTTTTGGAGAAGACGAATTGGAGCTTGTGCTGTTAATGGAGATGGACTTCTACACATTCCTGTTGAAGACCAGCCGTCCATGAGTAGCTAAACTCCTTGTGGAGTATTGATGTAAACTCTAACTTCTTGTTTATGGTATTAATCTCATGA
>JAUPMG010080992.1:0-12853 GCA_031762675.1 Pachysandra terminalis | reverse complement strand
GCAAGGATGGCTCTTCAACTCAATGAGCAGAACAAAATTGTTATCAAAGGAGCTCCTGTGGTGCAACCAAATGACAAATTCTTCTGGTTCGGCCGCCCCAAATTCGTCTTCACTCTTCTACATTTAATTTTGTTTTTGGTAAGTTCTCGTTAAATTATTTAATTTCTTCATAAAATTCGGTCACTAAACTGACTGTTTTCGCATTTTTCGATCCTTTCAGAATGCGTTTGAGCTTGCACTATTTGTTTGGGTTATGGTAAGCTCTTGGAAAAATCCAAAATTATTGAAGTAGTACCATAGATAAAATGAAGTACTATTTCTGGGTTATTAATTTGTTCCTCTCTTGTTATAGACACAATTTGGTATAAATTCTTGCTACCATGAGAGTACTGAGATCATCGTAATAAGAGTTGTATTAGCGTAAGCATCAACACCCTTCTTATTCTTGTTAGTTAAATCTTCCTTAAGCCTGACATTCCTTTTATTTCTTAGGGTGATGGTGCAAATTCTTTGTAGCTACAGTACTCTTCCCCTCTATGCATTGGTGACTCAGGTAATGCTCAATAAACTTTTGTCATGATAACTAAACAAATCAAATTCACTTGGATATAGCTACAACTATCTTCTCTCAATTATCAAACAATTAGATCATGACTTGGCTGCTAGTCATCTGAATTTGGTAACTGATGTAGGGCGAAGAAGAAACAGATGGGTTGTTAGGATTTAAGGAAAAAACCTTAGAACAGTAGAAATAAGAGAAGAGTTTCTCAATCTTTCATAAAAATGTATATATCTCTTCTCTCTACAATATCTTCCATGTTTATAAGAAAATCCCAACTCAAAAGAAACCCTAAATTGCTAAAAAGAACACTAAAAGAAACAAGGAAACAAAAATTACTAAAACGGGTAAAGAAACTTGGGAGGCCTTTTTGAGGGTCTGAATGGCCGAAAAACATCTCACATCACAGTTTAACGTGAGTCTAAGCTTACTTATGGACACAGATGGGTTCACAGTACAAGAGCGCAGTACTAGAAGAACAAATGCTGAAAGCGATAAAGCAGTGGCACACAGGTGTGAGGGAGAAAAGAAAGAAGAAGAAGCTATCGCAACCATCACAATCTCCTCCCGATCATTCATCTGAATTTGGGAGCTCCATAAGAAACAGTCCCATTGAATTTTCTCTGCATTCGCCTACATTTCGTGAAGTTGTTCCTTTCCCAAGCATTAATGAAATAACCGAAGAATGTCAAGAGATCATAGAACATGAACCAGGCACAATCAGTAGTGTTCCACACAGGGTGGTGCAACTAGAATTGCCGGTGATGATGAAGAAGAACACCCAAATTTAGGAGTGATAGAATTTGATCCCAATTCAATTGAGATATGAGATTGTCCCATGGGGACCTTTGTACTCTCATGGGGTATCTTCCAGATTTTATAGGAAAAGATGGCCAATCTCCTATACTGTACAGTAGGGTCTCCTTTGATTAAGATCCAAAATCCGATTCGATTCGAATCTAAATTAATGTATGTGCAAAATCAAAGTCTAGATGAGAAGAATGCTATAAACTAGGTTTTTTTTAATTTTGTTTTGTTTACAAGTTGATGCAAGTATGTATCACAAGTAAAGATAACATGTAACTATAATGTGTGTATTTGATTGAATGGATATGTTGTTATATGAGATGACGCTATTCATTGATAATGATAGTAAACCACACAAAAAAGAATACATGAGTTTTAATTATATAATCGAATTGAATTTATATAGATTCATAATCGGTTTGATTATAATCGGGTTTTCGGATTCGGATCTTAATCGGATATTTGGACAGGCTTTGACAAGATACATTTAGGGATGGCAACGGGGCGGGTTTTGACAAACCCCAAACCCGCCCCCAAAGGACTCTCCCTAATACCAAACCCTATTGGGATGATAGCGGGGTGGGGCGGGGCGGATTTGACCAGGTTAAAAGATTTTTTTTAAAGTAAATATTTTATTAATTTAAATATTTAATATTATAAATATATTTACTTATAATATATACATTTATACATAAAATATATATTTAAAACATAAAATACATATTTAAAATATAAATTACATATTTAAACCATAGGTGAATGGCAACGGGGTGGGATCGGGGTGGGTTGAGCCAAACCCTAACCCTCCCCTAACCCGAATTAGGGGTTACCAAACCCTAACCATTAGAGGCGGGTTACCCGTTTAACCCAACCCATTGCCATCGCTAGATACATTGGCCTGTGAGGCAAGGCAGGGTTTAGATCTGAAAGGCCCAGGAAAATTGCAGGCCAAGCTTAGACAATGTGAATGACGCCCGGGTTTTGGGATGTATAGAAGCCGTTATTTAGAACGCAAGCCCAGCCTAAGCCCGCTCATGCTTGGCCAATGGCAATTGGGGGGAGGGGGTCAAACGGGTAACCCGCCCTGTTTCTAATGGTTAGGGTTGGTAACCCGTTGGTTGGGTTTGGATTTGACTCAACCCGATCCTAATCCGTCCCGCTGCCATTCACATAAATTACACTTTGACACCTTGAAGTTTTTAACAATTGCAATCAGACCCTTGAGGCTTTTGAAACTACAATAACACCCTTAGTTGAAAACGGACGTGGAGCCACTGTTATGAGAGGGAGAGGCCGTGATATCGACCGTGTTATGTGAAATAACATGGAGGGCAAAATCAGGTGACGGAAAATTACAATTTTGCCCTCTGTGTTATTTCACATAACACGGCGAATATCACAACCTCTTATAACAGAGGATCCACCTTCGTTGAAAACATCTTAGGGTCGGTCAACTAACAACACAGAATTGTTGACTAATATACCTTTTATAAAGAATTGAATGAATTTTAGATAAAGTGGGTAACTCATTGTTAGCAAAACACCATTTAAAATAGTGTTTTTTAAACGTTTAAAACTTCGTTTAAAACGTTTTGTAAGCAAAAAATGCATTTTTTTTTAGATACCGTTTAAAACGCGTTTTTTACGTTTTTTTGAAGGAAAAAATGCGTTTAAAAAAATCAGTGTAAAGTTGACAAAAAAAAAAAAAAATGTTGTCTATTGGAAGTTCCAATGACAAATCCATGCTAGTTGACAACTTTATTTTTTGTGTTAAAAGGTTTTATAACAAGTTCCAACAAAAAAAAAATTATTGTTTAATTATTAATACTTATATATATATTGACGTTTTTGTGAACAAGATAGGTATTAAACACGAATTATTTATTAAATGTATTTTTTACGTTTCTGTTTATTTGACCGTTTTTTTGACTACGTTTTTTTAAATTAAAACCGTATTAAACTAGTATTTTTTCCGTTCCGTTTTTTTTTTACGTTTCACGCTTTACTAACAATGGGTAAACCTACGGTCTAAAATACCCATTTTAGTCTCTTGACTAAACTATGGGTCTTATTGTGAAACCTAATCCATTGTCGGAAATGATTTTCCATTTTCACCTTCACAGACCCGTCTGAACGTGATATTGATCTTTATAAGGGGTATATCAGTCAATGACTCAGCGTCGTTAGTTGACTGACCCCCTTGAGGTTTCAGATGTATGAATGATGTTATTGTAATTTCAAAAACCTCAAGGGTCAAAGTGTAATTCTTTTTCTTTCCTTCCAAAAAAAGTGTAATTTTCTCTATATTAATTATATGTATTATATATAAAAAATATATATTTTATAAATAAATATCTCTAAAAAAAGTATAGAATTACTTTTACAAAAACTCATTTAATTTTAAGATATCTTAAGTTAGGATCATACCCGCCCTAAGATCGACTTGATAGGGTTAGGAGTGGGTTTGATATTAGGGAAAGATTAGGATTTGTCAAAACTTGTCCTGTTACCATCCCTAATTGTTGGGGCTATATTGTCTGGTCCACGAAAGCTGGTCCGGAGGGTCCAGCACTAATTTGCTTGTATCCGGCGATGATTCGCCTTGTATTCAGGATACAAGCGCTTCATCGCAGGATACAAGCAAATCATCACAGGATACAAGCGCGATCCAGGCTCCGGATCAGCTTTTGTGGACCAGACGATGTGCCCCTAATTGCCACGCTATCCAGAACAAGGCATGGGCAAAGTAGTCATTTACAAAGTCTAAGATGTGTTGGGTGAATACACGGTTCATGGCCACATTCTCCTATGTCCAAATTCCGAAGGACACCCCCCCAGTCTCCTTTCTGTCCATTTGCTTTCACTTGTTCTCTTCTTAGACCACCACCACATCCTCCTATAATAAATACAAATTTCCCATGACAATTACGAACACCTTTCTCTGTCTTTCTCTCTCTCTCTCTCTCTCTCTCTCTCTCTCTCTCTCTAAGAGTGAGCAATGGCTGATCACTGCTACTTATATCTTCTAGGAGCCATGGATTGTTTATGGTTTCACCAAACCATTCTTGTCCCAGATCCAATTTCATTTTTTTGCACCAAAAACTTCAAGACAGCAACACAATCCATTCCAGAAACTACTACTCCTCCTCCAAGCCTATCATCATCAGACCTTTCTCTTCCACCTGTTTTAGAGGAAGAAATCCCATCAGACTCATCTCCAAATTATGACGACGAAAACCCCACAAGGATGAATTCGATGATCACAAGCGAAACCCATTCGAATTCGTCGTCTCCTATGAAGAAAAAACCGGCAAAACATCTCAGGTTGTATTCTGGTGCAGTAAGGAGATTGAGGAGAACAATGAGCTGCAAGAGCTTGGGAGAGCTAGAGTATGAAGAGGTTAAGGGGTTCATGGATCTTGGTTTCGAGTTTAAGAAAGAACACTTGAGCCCAAGAATGATGAGTGTCATCCCTGGATTACAGAGACTCCATGAAATTGATCAATTCATGAAAGAAGCCAATGGAGTAATTGATATGGAAGATGAAGAGGAAAGTGGAGTTGTCTTGAGGCCATATCTATCTGAAGCTTGGCTCATAAAGAGGCCTGATTCTCCACTCCTCAATCTAAGGTTGCCGCCGTCCTCGGCGGTCGCAGACATGAAGAAGCATCTCCGGTTCTGGGCGAGAACCGTGGCGTCTGCGATTCAACACGAGTGACTGATCATGATCATAAAATCACTCAATTTCTCTAGTAGAACTATAGAATTAACAAGTACAGAAGAGGAAAGAGATTACAGTAGAGAAGGAAACCGGCAGCAATTCTCTCTAGCTACTGAATATAGTATGAGAGATAGAGATCTTATGATAACTCCACCGACGTCTGCAACAGTAAAAACAAGAACAGATCATGCGGAGATGAAAAGGACGAGATGTTATTGCAGTTTAATGTTGTTAGTTATTACTGTTACTTCCCTAATCTCTTAAGAGGAAAGGAAAGAAGACTCCTTTCTTATTTTGAAATTTTACTCTTTCTCTCATGTTTCCAGTGCCTTGGTTATATCAAAAGTTCTAGTCTCTTCATTCCACCGCATAGTACTAAATTATAGAAAGAAAGAGACGAGGCAAAACACACACAGAGGGTCCTACCATGTTAATAAGGAGAAAGAAAAGCACACACACATACATATACATATATATATATATATATATGGAGAGAGAGAGAGAGAGAGAGAGAGGGGGCGAGAGGGGGGGTCGTACCATGTTAGGAGAAAGAAAAGGATTGGTGAGGGATGAGCCAAAACATTAAGGATCCGTGTAGATTGCAAATACTCGAAATATTTGGATTACATCGTTTAGGTGATGTTCTTTTTGTCTGTTTTGGAGTATTAATTGGTAAAAACATATAATCTGAAAACTGATCAATTCTGCAATTTTTGGATGTTGGTTATCTCACCGACTCATCCAGAACACATTGAAATCAGATTGGACTTGGACTCGGACTTAGAATTGGACAAATTAGACCCAATTAATTAAGATTAACAGGATCGAAAAAGGAAACAAAACCAGAATACACATTAGTTGGCTTCATTTGCCTTCAGACGATTTGGATTACGTATCTCGATGTACATAAATTCGGATCTGCAGCAGATCAGTTTACTATCAAATTGAAAAACTTTTAACATCAAAACATGTGATTATTAAAATTACATATAATATCCTCACACTCAATCAATTAGATCTCTGTATGAGAATCTTAATAGCAAAATCAAATCTCTAGAGAAAGAAGAAAAGATGAGATGAGAGATTTCTTAAGTTTTGAAATAATTCTCAGATCTGGAACGATTCTTTCTTTTATTGTATTTTTCATATTTTGAATAAGAACAATACATTACAACTCATAGAATCCAACCTAACTATGAATGAGGAAAGAGACTATACAATCTTGAAACATTCCAAAAAAGATCTTACGATTGTACAATCAGTTAAAGGAACAAATCACACAGATGCTACAGCTGTACAATCGGTTAAGGGAATAAATCGATCCATGGAAACTAATCTTCAACACTCCCACTCAAGTTAGTGCATAGATATCGCACATGCCTAACTTGTCTAAAAACTTTGAGAAGATTCGATTTAAGACAGATTTGGTAAGAATGTCAGCCAACTGATCCTCTGATCGAATCTTATGTAACTCCAGTATGTTCTCATCTAGCTTCTCTTTAATAAAGAATCTGTCCACCTCTACATACTTTGTACGATCATGTTGGACTGGATTGTGGGCAATATCACATGCAGCTTTATTGTCACAGTACAGTTGAATTGGTTGCCTATATGAGTACCCCAAAGCCACAGTGCTTCACAAAGGGCAATGGCCATACCTCTGAATTCGACTTCTGCACTTGAGCAAGCAACAACATTTTGTTTCTTGCTTCTCCATGTAATAAGGTTATCACCTACAAACGTAAAGTAACCGGAAATCGATCGCCTATTATCTATTGCTCAAGCCCAATCAGCATCAGTATAGGCATCGATGTTGCAATAATCTGTATTTTTAGTGAACAGAACCCCTTTTCCAGGTGCAGATTTTAAATACCTCAAGGTGCGTATAACTGCATTCATATGCTACTCTCCAGGATCATGCATAAATTGACTGACAATACTCAATGCATAAGCAATATCCGGTCTTGTGTGTGTTAAGTACATCAGTCTCCCTACAAGTCTCTGGTATCTCCCTTTATCAGTTGGAACTTGGTCTGGCTCAATATATAACTTCAAGCCTTCTTCCACCGGTGTATCAGCTGGTTGACATGCTGACATGCCAGTTTCCTGTAATAGGTCCAAGGTATACTTTCTCTGTGACAGAAATATCCCTTTCTTGGATCTAGATACCTCGATCCCAAGAAAATATTTCAAGGAACCAAGATCCTTCATTTCGAATTCTCTGGACAAGTACTCTTGTAGTGCTTTCCTATTTGCTGGATCATTCCCTGTAACTACCATGTCATCTACATATATAATGAGTGCAGTGATCTTATTATGTTGCTTCTTCATAAACAATGTATCATAGCCTTTGTGAACCTTCCGAACAATGCTCTTGGGGACTATTTCAATTCGTACAAAGATTTCTTCAATCTGCACACCTTCTGACTGTGTTTTTCCGGTATCATGAAACCTGGAGGGAGATCCATATAAACTTCTTCAAATAATTCTCCATGCAGAAAGGCATTTTTCACATCAAATTGTTGTAATGGCCAATCCATCTTGTAGCTAAAGACAACAATACACGAACAGTGTTGATTTTAGCTACAGGTGCAAATGTCTCTGTGTAGTCGATCCTATAGGTTTGAGTGTACCATTTTGCCACAAGTCTTGCTTTAAAATGTTCAACCATGCTATCTGCCTTGTTCTTCACAGTGTAAATCTATCGACATCCCACTGGCTTCTTCCCTGATGGGCGATCAACGAGTTCCTAGGTTTTATTTTTTTGCAAGGCATTCAGCTCCTCGTTCATAGCTGTTTTCCATCTTGGGTCAGCTAAGGCTTCCTGCACATTGTTAGGAATAGCTACGGTAGATAATTGATTTATAAATAATCGATTTGATTCAAACAAACGGAGATTAGACACATAATGACTCATGGGATATCTAACTTTACTAGTAAGTTCAGGTTCATATGTAGGTTTAGGAATATCTCTGGTGTGACGTTGTGGTAGCTGTTTCATTGGTGGCTCAGACACTCTATTAGGAACATCCTCAGTAGACGATTGGTGTGGTATATCAATGAGACGCTCGCACTCGAATGGGGATGGATTAATACCTTTTAGTCGTGTCATTCCTTCAATTTCTGGGCGTTCATCACCACTTTGATACAAGGTTATACCACTCAAATCCAATTCACCCGCATCGTTGTTATTATTTACCGAGTCTGCTGGTTCTGTTATAGAAGGTTCTGTTGCAGAAGATGTTGCAACATCTCTAGCAACATCTTTAGCAGTATTATTGCCAGCAGCAGTTTTCTCATAAATCTGATACTCATTCTGTAGAAAGTCATAATCTAGAGTCTGAATTTCCTTCTAGTACTCCCCCTGAAGTTCAAGCTCAGACAAGAAATACATTTCATCTTCATAGAAAACCACATTTATTGTGATAAACACGTCGAGTTGGAGAATGATAACATCGGTACCCCTTTTGTTGTATAGCACATCCAACAAAAACACATCACAACGCTTAATGAATTTACTTGTTGCGTTGATATTTATAAAGATGGACAAAAGCTATACAATCATGTTAGGAGAAAGAAAAGGATTGGTGAGGGATGTGCCAGAACATTAAGGATCCGTGTAGATTGCAAATACTTGAAATATTTGGATTACATCGTTTAGGTGATGTTCTTTTTGTCTGTTTTGGAGTATTATTTGGTAAAAACATATAATCTGAAAATTGATCAATTCTGCAACTATGGGATGTTGGTTGTCTCACCGACTCAGCCAAAACACATTGAAACCAGGTTGGACTTGGACTTGGACTTGGAAATTGGACAAATTAGAACCAAATAATTAAGATTAACAGGATCGACAAGGGAAACAAAACCAGAACACACATTAAAAGTATTGATGGAGTTGGCTTCATTTGCCTTTAGACGATTTGGATCACATATCTCAATGTATATAAATTCGGATCTGCAGCGAAAGTTTTCTATCAAATTGAAAAACTTTCCCCATCAAAGTATGTGATTATTAATACTTCATACAATATCCTCTCACTCAATCAACTAGATCTCTGTATGAGAATCTTAATAACAAAAGCAAATCTCTAGAAAAAGAAGAGAAGCTGAAAAAAGAGATTCATTAGAGATGAATTCACCAAAATATTAATGCTTAATTGGTGAATCTATCCTTAGAGAATCTCCCTATTAAGAGATGAAGTCCAAGTCCCACTCGGTCTCATATGAAACATGAACATCCCTTTAATTAGAACTTCGTAATGTAACATTGCTAGATTATGACAAAATTAAGAACGCCAGATTCCGTTCGTATGGGGATGTTCACCGGCCGGACTACAATCCAATCGTAAATCTTTGCTCACCGGCATGTGGTTTTGGCTTGAAATCTTATGAACAAAGTGTGTAATGATCTGTTTTATATTTTATTATTTCTTCTAACTAGACAATGGGGTCGAGAAGATGGTAGCTTTCCGGGTCGGTTAGACCCGTCACTACCCCTTATTAAGGCATGCTATTTGCTTTTTATCTTCTGGGGTTTTCCTTAGAATGCTCCAGAAGGATGTCATCGGCTTTTGTTAGGTTTCCGGCGTTAAACCTTCCTTCCGACAATAGGGTTTTGGTTGCTGGTAGTCTGAGACCTGAACGAGACCAAATCAGGTGACTGTGGGATTAGGATCAAGGGAACCGGAGCATGGAGCGGGTTTGGACAGGTTGGTAATTTCTAACCCAACCTGTCCAAACCCGACCAAGGTATAACTGTTGTCCAAACCTGACCGAGCTTTAACCGGTTTAGGTAAGGATGTCCAATCGGGCTGGGCCGGCATAAAAGTCTTCATGCTGCATGTGCTTCAGACCAGGCACAGCACAGCACGATAAATATTTGGGCTGGGCCCAGGGTCCGGGAACCTAGGCCCATTACGGTATGGAGCGTTCAGGCCTTAAGTGTCATGCTGTGTCGGGCCAGACACGATACAGCCTATATGGCCAGAATCGGCCTAATGTGATTTTTGTTTTAATTTATTTTTTAAGTATAAGTTACTCTTTTATTGCATAAGTGTATATAGTTATATTATATTAATATAAGAACTAGCTCAATAATAATAATAATAATAATTTTAGTTCTTATAGCTCAATAATAATAATAATAATAATAATTTTAGTTCTTATATTAGTTAACTAATATAATATAAATATATATTATTCTTACCAACTTCTAACTTCTTTTTTTGGTAATTGTATACCATGTATAAAAAGCTTAACGAAATACACAGATCACTCTAGCAGGAGTGTTGTTACAAGAAATCCTACGAACAAAAGTCCTCCCAATACTGTCATCCCTTAATACAGAAATCAGATCATTCGGAGGAGAGTTAACCCAAGTTGAAGACCCATCAGAAATGGCAATATTGGCTAGTTTATCTGCAACAAACTTTGCTTCTGTAAATGTGGCTGAAAATGATATTGTCAAAGTGATTAAGAGCTTCTTGAGCTTCAAGGACGATACCCTCCGACTTCCAAGCGCTGTCTTTTTCCCACTACTTCTATAATGATCTGTCTTGAGTCCACTTCAAGAATAATATTCCTATATCCCATATTTTTTTGGAAGTTTCAAACCTTCAAGGCAAGCAACGCCCTCAGCTACTATGACTTCAGAGATGCCAAAATGGTGTGATGTACCACACAAAAAAGTGCCCGCTTCGTTATGGCATACAGCACCGGCGCCCGCCAATCTGGGGTAACCCTTAACGGCTCCATCAGAGTTAATCATTATGAATCCCAATTGTGGAGACTGCCAACGAATGAAGACCTCTTCGTATGAACAATGTTGGGGGTGGGGATGCTCCTTAATTCCAAGAAGAAGGCTAGAGTTATGTTGAAATTTCTGCAAGCACAAAACAATATTAGTTACAGAGGGGTAACACCATCAAATATTACACTATTCCTGGTCAACCAGATAACCCAAAGAAAGTTTGCAAATAATGCAGGCAGGCTATGGATGTGCTCTGGGATCGAGTCTTTTGGCGTGTTGAAGACATGCTCCAAACAATCCTTCATGTTATTATGGCCAAATAAGTCAAGTCGTCCACCACGAGTGGCAAACCACACAGCCCTCAAAAAAGGGCATTCCACAAATAAGTGGTGGAGATTTTCCTGGTGAGAATTACAAAGAACACAATCCTCACAGATTGTACCAAGTTTATGGCTGAGAAGGTCACTGGTGGGGACTGCCTGATTGGCACATTTCCACACAAAATATCTTACCTTTTGGGGGCATGGTAAACGCCAAAGATTAAGCCAAAAAGTACCGATCTCACCTTGCACTAAGTTACCATTCATGAGGTTGTATGCCAATGCCACTAAGAATTTACTGGAACTGGTTCCTTTCCATATTAACTTATCTGATGTCAATGTAGTAGCAATTGGAATGACTTGATTATATCTGCAATCTCAACTGGCCACAGATTATCAATTAAGGCAGCATTCCAAACGTGCACATCTTGCAAAACTAGTTCAGACACAAAGGTAAGTTGTGAAATATAAGCACAATCAATGTTCCATTGGTTAGGTTGGATCCAAGGGACCCAACGATGATCCAGAATTTTAATGGAGCACCCATTGGCCACAATCCAGCCCAAGCCCGCGGCAGCCTTATCTCTCAATTTGAGCATTTTCTTCCATGTAAAAGAATCATTTGCCTTGGCATTAGCATCATTGAAATTAACATTTCTAAAATATTTACCTCATATAAGGCAAGCCCAAAGCGATTTAGACTCAGTGAGGAGTTGCCATGTTTTTTTTCATGAGTAAAGCCTCTTTAACAACCAGAGGAGATTTAATATTAAGACCACCTGTTTTCTTAAATGTACAAATCTTATCCCACTTTAAAGTGTGTAAGGGTTTTTCCTTAATATGTTGGTGCCAAAAAAAAAAAAATTCTAGCCTCCGAATCAAGTTTCTTCAACACACTTGTGAGTAAGCTAAGGCAGGACATGAGATGTTGTGGTAAACCAGTCATGAAAGAATTTATGAGTGTGATTCTCCCAGCTTGGGTGAGAAAACCACACTTCCAAGAAGCAAGTCGCTGGCTCACTTAGTCAAAAAGATCAACAAAAATTGCTTTTATGGGCTTACCAGAAATAAGCGGGGTGCCAAGGTATCCCGAAGGCTCACAAACACACTTCAGGTCAAAAATTTCGGATAAGGACCTTTTTGACTTGCCTTTAATGTTAGGGCTGATAAGAATACTAGATTTACCTTTATTCAAGGTATGTCCAGCCGCAATACAAAATTTCTGAATAATATGATTTAGAACCCTACATTCATTAAGATTAGACCGACCAAGGATGAGTAAATTATCCGCAAACATGAGATGTGTAATTGTAGGTCCAGCTTGGCTAATCTTGATTCTATGGATAAGGTTAAGGACATGAGCGGTGTTCAAGACTGCAGTAAGGGCTTGATGTGAAAGAATAAAGAGGTAGGGAGACAGAGGATCTCGTTGTCTCAAACCTCTCTCCGAGACAACATGGCCGTACGGGGACCCATTAACAAGCACACTATACGAGACAAATCTAATAGAAAACATTATCAATTGAACCCATCCACAATGAAAGCCAAAGGCACAAAGAATTTGTTCAATGAAATCCCACCTCACCGAATCATAAGCTTTGGTAAGGTCAACTTTTAGTCCAAAAAGACCATGATTGCCCTTATTTTTTTTTACTCATGGTATGAAAGACCTCATGAGCAACAAGGATGTTGTC